>JAOYMR010000010.1:13708003-13726119 GCA_025802075.1 Tenebrosternarchus preto | reverse complement strand
GTTTGTCACGATGAGATAGACGGCTGCATTCAAAAAAAGCAAATATGGCAATCAAGGAGTCCAAGAGCACGGACTGCCATCCCTAACACATTAGCACAAAGACATCCGTATTCACGACTGTGAACAGTATACTAGCATCCCCTCTGTGGTCTGCTTCCTGTTCTTACCCACACGCTCAGTAGCATCACGTCAGCTTGCTACCAGGCGGGGGTGCCTACCGTCCGCTGCTGGGGAAGCGCTGCTCCTTTCATGCTCTGCGTTGTCGTAAATTTTCGCTCCGTTCCTGATGTATCAGAAGAGGCCTACAGTTATAAATTAAACATAAATGCAAATTAGATGTGCCATTGTTCTTCTGTCCTATTCAAATGGATCAGTGTGTCTCTAGATTAATTCAGGGACATTGGAGTGTGCTCCTGTATGTCATTGGGGAACGGGCTGCACTGAACACCCCCCTCCACCACACACACACACACACACACACACATACACACACACACACACCCTGCAGTATGATGTCTTCCAATGTACAGATCCAGCACACATGCACAATTGTAAAACTAATAACTAGATATGGATATGTTATTGATGTAATTGGTATAAATATGGCATTCAGTGAAGTCCTTTGGAGAGATGCATCAGTGTTTCTACGCTGGCCCTCTCTGGCTTGCTTGTAATTTCACCATTTCACCATTAGTGGTCTATTCTTACTGTCGCAACCACCACTAAAATAAACGCTTCGGTGGAAGGCCAAGAAAAATGCTTTGAACTGGACACTGAAGCCCCTTAGTGTTTACTGTATAAGAACATAACGGGTTTGTCGTGTGAAGAATAAAATAAACTCAGTTACACACTATAAATTCTACATGATAAAGTGCAACAGTACTGAACCACAGCATCCTTCTGTAAGCACTACGTTCAAACCAACGTCTTAAAATACAGACACAATATATATATTGTGATTATATTGTAAATATAAAGGTAATATACTGAAAAAGAAGCGATGTTTTCCTATGTACTTTTAAAATTGTAAATCTAAGGGACTAGTACACAATAGAGGTAGATTCAAACAATTTAAACAAACACCGATGACGTCGTTAACTAAACATGAAGCCAACACGAAAGCTGTTTAAGAATACCTCGTTACTTATGCGAAGGGGATACATAATAATAACACAGATCCTGTGATTGCGTGATTTGAGCGTTCACAGCGCTGCATAAACAGGACCGAATCGTAAGCGTTGGCGAAAAGATGCAAAACCAGACGTGGATCGTTCATTTCCACTTCTGCTGTAAATAGACCCATGTAAATGGTCGCATCAAGATCGTCCTCTAAAAAATAACTAGTTAAAGCTTGGTCACGAAACAAAAGTGCATCTTATCGAGATTATATCTACTATGGTTATCTTTATTAACAAAGAGTTGCCTACTTACTGCAATACTGCATATTTCGAACAAATTAATCCATAATCTGAAATAATAATCTTTGTTAGATTTATTGGACCCACAGCAACATGCACACCTGTTTCCAAGTCCCACACAGCTGTCATTTAACAGGTCTCACTCATACACGATGGTTCAAGATTAAATCCTTTTAGAACTCCAGGCCGGGTTTTACAGTTGCAGAACGGCGGAGAGGTGGATAATAAGCTCTCGGAGCACGGTCTCCTGCCACGCTGAGCCAGAGAGGCTTCGGCAGACGTGCGTTGCCCATATCCGGGTTAGACAGAAACGGAAAAAGTTTCATTTAAGCCTGGACCAAAACTTTCGGTATGAAGCCACACTGATATAGCTACGGCAGCAACTGGAAGCGAGACATTTTGCCATTGGATACTACGGGGAAAAACGATTTGATTGCATTGTTTTTTAATTTTTTGTTTGGCATTATTTTTTGTTGTCACGTTTCCCTTGTTTTTCTTTGCGTGCGCAATTGAGTCAGTGCCCGAGATGTTGGAGTGATCATGGCCGCGCAAGTGGCACCAGCCCCGGCTGCATCTAGTAGTAAGAACAAGAATTTATCAGGAGCTTTGGGACAAGATCTAAACTCGGGGAAAAAGGGAGGAGGAACTGCTCTAGGTGCAGGAGACGTGAGGAACACGAATAATGTAGAGCATACTCATTCTGATGAACTGAGCTTGGCTCACCGAACTTGTGCGTCTGCAAACAGTTCACAACAGCAACGTGGAAATATGACAACTTCGGTATCTTCTTCAATGTCGTCGACCTCTCCTACAATGGAAGCGGGTTTAGTGGCCAATCTTAAACTGAAAAATACTGGTGGAGATCTTCATTCATCTCACCATTCGACACCGCTACAGTTTAGCCAATTTCAACAGCATAATCAACGTCAAATACAAAGTAATCACAATAGCCAAGGATCGTCACAAGGAGAGTCGGACAATCAACGCGGAGGGAAAGAAAATGTTTTAGGAAGCCACTCTGAGCAACAAATGTTGGGTAAAAGTGGTGAAGATCACCCTTGCAAACCCGGGGAGCCGATGGGCAGCAGGTACGAACAAGGCAACTTAGGACCAACGAATAATAGCCATTCCCAGAACGCAGGAGGCAAAGGCTCAGTGTCTGAGTTAAATAATTATTTTGGAAATTCAAGAATAGGCCCTTGCTTTGATCAACATGGCGGACAACAAAGCTTTGGAACAGGTTTGATGTATTCTACTCCTAATAATAATGTGGAACCTGCGCCAAACTCACACGATGCGTACCATAACAGTCAGTATAACCACTATCCCGGGTACCGTCAAGGCTACGGTGGCGCGGGATATGCGATGATGGGCGCCTCGCGCCAAAGCAGTAACATGTTGGGCCAAAGCGGCAGCTCAGCCTCTAATCACGCCAAATCTACAATGTCTTCATCTGGTAGCAATGTTGGGGGCTTTCAGCGATTTCCAGGACAAAACCAACATCCTTCGGGCGCAACACCGACCTTAAACCAGCTGCTTACATCTCCGAGCCCAATGATGCGCGGTTACAGCAGCGGATATTATGACTACAATAGTAAAGATTTAACTTCTCAGTACGGGTCTACAGAGCCTGGATGGGGGTGCCAGAGAAGTCATCCTGGAGTCAGTTCTGGGAACAGTGTACAAAGTATGAGCCGAAACCAGGTAACTATCCCATAAAACTTTACCACTAATGCATGACAACCCGAACACGGAGACGGGCGTATTCAAAGAACGGGGGTCATCGAATGATTATATGTAGTTGTCGAATCAATTTCCTCGATATTATGTTGTTTTATTGATCATGTTTTGATGTGATTGTTGTGTAACGTGGCTTGGTAGGACCATTTTCTCGTAATGTGGTTGTGAACTGAACAGGCTGGTGTGGATTTTTAATTTTTTACCCGCGCTAAAGCTTGAAAATGACCTGTCTGTACCTGCGATATGGACATTAAATATCGCCAACAAATGCGTTTTATAGGCTTTTGTTGTTTGGGCGAATAAAATCAATAATCACCTAGATAGCCTGTTTATGTTATTAAACCTGTCTCGGTACGCGGTTCTACATGGCCCAAAACCAATAAGTAGGCCTCGAGTGTTTACTAAAACATTGTTCTAATCCATAATATTTCGTTAAAGGCCTATCAGATTTAAAAAGACATCGCTCTTCACTGGTGTGATTTCGAACAAAGTGCCAGGGAGAGGAATTTTTTGTGTTTATAAGCTAGATTTATTAAATAGTCAAATATTTTTTTATCATTTTACTTCCGTGAAATTTTAAAACTAAAACTAGTTACTGAGTTATTATATTACAACAGACATAACAAAATAGACTTGGTACCACATTTTCTGACGGCTGTCATAGATTACGAACGCGCCCCTCTCGGTGACAGCCCGCGCTTGTGCGCTGTCAAGAGTTCAGTTCTGCCCTAGGGTTGGAATTTGAATTGTGGAGGTAAACTGACAGAGGCGCTCTCCAGACCGCTGCTTCCGAGTTCACATCAAATCTGTCATCTGATTGGTTCGCCGTATCCATGGGGCCCACATGTAAATAAAAGCGCAGAGTGGTACCACTTTCAAGAGACTGCTGTATTCTACTCATGCACTTAGAATAATAATGTTTTTTTTATAAAATTATTTCATATTGTTTTTTATGTTTTATGCTCTATGTACACAAATCAAAATGATAATTATAATCAGTTTAAATCCCAGTAACTTAGATTTTTAAATCTTTAAATCCCAGTAACTGATTCCAGTTGTGATTCAATTTTGTAATGTTTAATTAGTTTACTTTATTTTGCATTTGTTATTACCACTCAGTGTTATATTATTAATATGTTATTAGTGTATAATGTATTTCTTTTGGGTTGAAATTATTTGTGTATGAGTGTGTTATATAACACACTGGCTCCCTTTTTATTATTAAAATAGTAAGTGGAATTCAGATTTTTTTAGGTGTGTTATACCTCATGCACTCTTCTCTGAATCTTTTATTTTAGACTTTTTCTTTTTTTGCCACCTTTATTTAAAACGTGCACTGTGCACAACTACTGCCCGAAAAAGATATACAGGATTGACTCATGTGCACATGTGAACACAGTAACCATGATTTCGTTCACGTTTGGATGTTTCTCGCAGAGCTGTCCACCTCCGGACATCATTTGCAGCCAGGTGAAGGAGCTGCAGTTCCTGTCGGCGCATTGCACCTGTGACAATGCCCGTGCTTTGTGTTTGGAGAGTTTGTTTACGTTGCTGACTCTAGCCATGCTGATTAGGATGGTCTGAGTGAAATTTTAATTTGCTGTGTTGCTCCTGATAAGAGCTCGGCGATGTTTTCATCTTCCAGGATGAAATGCGACATGCAGGAACATAATTGGCAGATGGTTTATCCCAGGACTGCCCATGGTTTTTGTTGAAATGCCAATTAATTCCAATTTGCAATAAAAATTCAGCTGTGAATATGTGCACAATATGTATAATTAGCCTACTAATAAAATAATTGAAGATTGAACATTTTTATTTTATTTTTATTCTAGTGGAAGGTATTTTGGGTCAGAAGGTGCTTCTAACAGTAGAAAGGAGAGCAGACAGGAGCTGATTTTGTGTTAAAGTGGATGTTAACCTAAATTTTTGAAACATTTATATTCCTCCTGAATAGGTTACCATTGAAAATGTGTCTCTAATGTCACAATGAGAAAAATGCTTGGACTACAATATTTAAATAGAATATGGGAAATACAAATAATACAAAAATATAAATTCTATTGTATGATATTTCTCAATTGCCTATGTACATAATATTTTACAAAACTCTTGTTTTTTTTTTCTTGACAGATTTTGTTTCCATCAGTTGGTTTTACTCATGTCAAGCAGTTATCTACTCAAAGGAAGTGTGTATTTATACAGCTCTGTTGCCATCTGAAAGAAAATCTACAAGCACGATACATTTAAACATTTTCACGATGGAGAATGTTTTGGGAGGATCCAAGTATCTTCTCAGCATTCCTATAGGAATCTGTGTTGAGAGGCGAGTAGAGCTGGGACCTGGGAAGAGATACTGCTGACTTAGTAATAATGGGATTAGAAATAATATTAGTAATAATATTACAAATAAAAATAGTTAATTATAAATTAGGAGTCATCTGTTGTTCTTTTGACACAATTTCTTAAAACTGGGTGCAATGGATGGGCTTAACCAGGCATATAATGTGGTGAATGTACTCCATATGGTCCTTGAGACAGTGAATTACTGAAGTGCTGTAAACTTGTTGCTTTGATTTTTCTCATAAGCTCTTAAGGGTAGCAGTGTGGTGTTTTAGATAACAGAGTCAAATTTAAACACACTCTGTATTCTGTAGAAATTCTATGTGGCATTTTTTTTTTTTACACGTTTTTTTTAGGTTGCCAGTTTTACTTTCTGGCTTAGATGTATAACAGGTGAACTACTGTTTTTATTATGAACTGCTGTTTTTATTACGGTCATGTTTGTGTGGGTGTTACAAATAGCCACCTTTTAACATACCCTAGTCAAAACTACTTAGAACAATAATGCCCAGTGATGCACTTTTTAAACATAATATGGGAATATAGGAGTGCTTGAAGGGATCCACAAGCTATGGGAATATTCAAACATAAATCAATGACATAACACTGAAAGTGGGTATGATAGATCACTCAGAGCTGGGGTTCTAGGGGATCCACCCAGACACGGTCTCCCTTTTGCTTTGAATCACCCTCCATTCTAAATCAAGCTAGCTGTGATTTCTTTTCAAGGTCTGTGGTAGCATGCATGTTGTAACAGCTTCTTGGCAGGTAGGCACAAATGTACTGGAGTGCTTGTCGGCCTTCTGAAAACTGACTTTGGGATGCATTGACACACACGCACGCACACACACACACACACACACACTCTCACACATAAAGATCTGTGTATGTGTGTGTTGGGTGATGTGGCAGGATAGCGGTGGGGTGTTTGGTAGAGCTCTCATCTGTACTTCTAGCACTGTCTTTCACTGGTTATTGCACTCCATGGGGGGTGTGAAGAGGGGCCGCTGAGTGCAGTTTTTGGGTAGCCAATGGTAATGGGAAAAAGTGGCTCACATTTGAACTTGGGAGGGTAGTCTTCCTCGAGGAGCCCAGCCACTCTAGATTATTTATTGTAATAACAAAAGTAGTGAATTCCTGCTATTTAAAAATTGCATACACCGTTATATGTTTTATTGTAATGGCTGCAGTAAGTGGTGTTTCCAGTAAATCAGCTGTGTGACTTCAGCCTCTTAGCCTCTCCTTTCACTATCTCTCTCCCTCTCTCTCCCTCTCTCTGTCTTTCTCTCTCTTATACCTCTCTGCCCTATCTCTCTCTCTCTCTCTCTCTCTCTCTCTCTCTCTCTCTCTCTCTCTCTCTCTCTCTCTCCATCTCTCTGTCTCTCCCCACTTCTCTCTCTGACTCTCTCTTCTATCTCTCTCTCCCTGTCCCTCTCTCTCCCCCCATCTCTCTCTGTCTCTCTGGGTCTGATTTTGGTTCATGTCAGTCATTCCCATGTGTTGGGCAGTAAGCCAGCCCTGTAGCCTCACCTCCATGAGCGGCTCCATGACCTTCACACATGTAAATTAGCCATGTGCTGCTTTTGAATGGAAGAGTGCCTACTGCCTTCCCCAAAGGATAAGGAGGGGGGGGGGGGGGTCCTGAAGCTTGTTTCCCCTGCTTACCACTCTGTCCCTCTCCCCTGGGGCTTCCTAAAACCCTTTGCGTCCTCCGAGTGAAGAGGAGCGGAGGGGAGAGGAGGAGAAGAGAGGAGAGGAGAGGCAGAGGAGGACAGAGGAGAGGAGAGGAGAGGAGAGGAGAGGAGAAGAGAGGCAGAGGAGGACAGAAGAGAGGAGAGGCAGAGGAGAGGTAGAGCCAGGAAAAGCACGTCTGCAGTCCAAAGGGAGGGCAGTGCACAGCGGGAAGCCAAGGAGAGAGAGAGAGCTATATGTTTTGAAGCCCAGTGGGTTTGTGGGTGAACATCTGGTGCTTTTTCAAAGCAGCGTGCGGTGGATAGAGTGCGTTACACTTCCTTCTTTCAGGTTGCGTGCGATAATATTTTGCATCAGAGATCTGCACATAATCTTCATCTTCCTCTATCACATGTTTTATTGTCTGCTGTGGCTGAACAGGGAGTTGCATGTCCAGGTTTGGGATACTGTTGTTTTAAATCAACAGGCATCGATTAGTGCAGTTGGCCGTGTATGAAGGAGGTTAGTTAGTATGCTGTGTGAATGGAAGGGGCACTGAGATACCCCTTGGCTGTAGGGCCTGTCATTTCCATCACAACTGCACAGATTCCTGACTGTCTAGATGACAGAAATATTCCTTCTCCAAAGCCCGGGGATATAAAACTGCAGTGTTTATTGAAATATTACATGCACAATGATCAGGTATGTGGCTCATTTCATTGACCCAATTAATGTGCTGCAGAGTGAATGTTGCTCCTGGTGCCAAGATGTCAGCGTCCACACTGTAGACTTAGTGCTTTATGCACTAAGTCAGTTGAGGTTGTAATCAATAAGTGTGCTAATCCATAGATGTCTTGGGGTATATTTATAACTTAATGACTATGATACTTGTCTAGCTGCTACCTCAACAAAAGCTAAAAGATGAGGTAGTGTTATTTACTGTAAAATAAAACTAGACCTTAAATCAGAGCAAGAGAAGAAGCCATGTATTGCCATTGATGTCTTTAGTAACTGTCGGATGAAATAGAGAAGGAAACACTCTCTTTATTTGATCAGGAGAAAGATGCTTGCTTGGTCTTTTGATGAACATCCATTTGCATTGTAGGATAAACACGCAAAGGTTACTATAATGTCAACTGTATGTCAAAGGGTTCTCTGTTTACAGTTTTGTAGATCACATTACCATAATCAATAGTTTGGGTAGCTGAATGCTTTGTTTCCCAATGGATATTTGTGCCTCTTTCTGAGGTGCTGCTGTGTCTCCATTTTAAGCCAAAATTGATGTGTTGGAGAGATGACACCCATACACTTCTGAGCTTTTAGCTAGATTAAGACGACTCCTGGAGAAAAGCTTTTCACGCCAAGCACAATGCATTACAGTCCTCTTCTGTCTGAGTATCATATATTTCTTCCTTTCCCCCTCCTTTCCTCCCTCCCTCTCTCTCTCGCTCTCCCTCTTTTCCTCTCTCCCTCCCTCCCTCCCTCCCGCCTCCGTCTCCATCTAGTTGCTTTTAGTCAGAGATCTTGCACACTCAGCTCTGCATTGTGTGACTAAGGCGTACAGTTTGGTCCTGTGATTAATTCAGCTCCAAGTATTGTTCCACATTTGGTTGTGCCACCTGTGCACAGCGCTAATCATCCCGAACGCTCGCGAGGGTGAGACACGCCGGACAGGGCAGAGCAGCCTAGCATGTGCCATGCCCCCGATCGCACCGCCGCTACCCATGATGCAGCAGGGAAGACGAGAACTCCAATTAAATCGTTTAACTCTCCTCCTTAGCAAATTCCTGTTCCCTGATAAATGTCATCAGCTCCCTGTGCTTGTTGGAATTGTCCTTTCTGCTGACCTTCCCTCAGCCTATCACCAGAGCACCATCATTCAAGTCATTAAGCATTAATGATGAATTGTTTCATTATGTCAGTGGAAGAGCAAAAGTGATTCAGTCCAATTAGTGGTAATTAAGAGCTGTGGGGACCAGAAGAGCTGGAGCAGAGAAGATCTCCAGGAAGGGGACTGGTTTGGAAGGTGACATGGGTTTGCAAGTCAAGGGTTCAACTCATTGACCTTTCACCTTGTCAGCGTGGTACCAGCATGGGAGAGCTTGTTAGGGGACAAAACAGGAAAGCTGTTGCCATGAGAAACGGTTCACTACCCGGCCCCCTCCAAATTTTACATGTTTACTTGTTCTTGGCCAGTGGGTGAGGGTAAATGTTAAAATAATACTGAATGGTAATGTCTGCTATGTCTTAAGTCCTTATTGAATTTGCTTATGTTACAATGCAGCAAATAATATAAGAATTAATACAGTATAAAGAGTGTGAGGAAAGAACCTGCCGAACCTACGTGTTCTGTAGCTGTATAGCCATTCAAAACCAGGTATGTGCTTCTTTAACATTATCACTGTAACTCAAATATCCCCCTCATCTAGGTGAGCCTTGTACACATGAAAATAATTTGAGTTTTATTCACTATTGCATATTTTTTGAAGAAGGATCATGGCATCTTTTGTTTCCCTGTTCTGTATCCTTTTACATATTAATGTTTTTTTTTCCTCAGAAGACCATCGACAAAATACATGCCTTTCCTTTACCAGGGCAGAGTGTGGTTCAGGTGCGGAGATGTTTATGTAGGAGCGTTATGGTTCTCCAGGATGTTCCGTGTGGCACCCCAATATGTTCCCACCGATTCCTTTCCTCAACATGTCACGTGGCCCCCGCTGGGCTAAACTCCAGGCCCTGCGTGCATCAGGAGCCATTAGGCATAACGGTCTTCGTGAGCATGTCACAGTCCGCATGTTATGACACTTATTTTATGACTGCTTACATATCAAATATTTAAATAAACAGAATAGAGGCTGGCTGCTGCCGGAGGGGAGAGTCATTCATTTTCCGGCGTGCGGGCGGTGGAGATAGCAAATAGGTCGGGGGGGGGGGTGTGTGTAGCGGAGGGAAGGCGATTTTGCAGGGAAGAGAATTGCTTCGCTTGGCTCCAATCAAAGTGGTCGAGGACGTTTTTTTTTTCTCTTCTTCTTCTTCTTCTTCTTCTTCTTTTTTAAATGTTTACTTATTTATTTATTTTTGTCGTTTGCGCCCAGAAGCGATGGCGACAGAGCCATCCGTCAGCGTTTTTCGAGGACCAGGGGACGGCAGCCCCAGTGAGTCGTAAAAGTGTGTCCCGCTGTAGCAAGCGAATATCAATTGCGCACTGAGGAGAGCGAATGCCAGGAAAAAGTGGAATAAAACAGCAATGTTTTTGTAAAGTTTTTTTTTTTTTTATTAAAACAAAAGAGAGAAAACCTGGTACGTGCAGGAGGTGAAAGAGAGGAGCTGATTTATTTGTGTTTCCTCGAGAGCACGTACCCTGTCGGGGGCCGGCAGGATCGCTCCCGCACCGTGATGGTGGGAGGGCCATTACTGTCAGGCTAATCTTAAAATAATTAATTGAGAAGTCGGTGGTTTTAAAGAGTATTGTAATTGAATCCTAAATTAGGTCTGGAAAGAGGACATGTCCTGTTTTACTATGAGTCTGCTCTCATTCTGGCTCTGAGTGTCGTGGTTATTGGCGTCTGCAAGAGGAAGCTAATGATATGTATAGTGGAGGGGAAAAAATAAGGACCATCTATAATTCATTTTTCTTCTTTGAATTTAAATGATGTGTTGTGAACACTGAGATAGGATCTGATGTGCCTGTGAGTAGGTAATTCTGTCAATATGGCCTTTTTGTCTTGTAAACAAACATGCGACGTGTTGAGGAACAAAGTAAACAGAATGAAACGCATAAATCCTGCATACAATATGAATAATTTCAGAGGCATGAAATCTAGGAGGCTGTGTGAGAAAAGATTTTTGCATTTTCGTCTGTTTCCGCACACTTTCTGTGGATGAGTCAGTAAGGCTCTGTAGATGTTTTTAGAACTGTGGAGCGGTGTGCTCTTGAATGGATGACATTTCTCATTTTGGCAACAAACCCCTTGTTTTTATTTATCCAAAGACAGATAAATTCATCAATAGCTTTTTGTTTTGTGTCTGTGGGTGCGGATCGAGTTTCAGCATTACTCGGAAAGACAAAAGGAGGAATATACAGTGCATCTAACAGAGCAGGGTAATTTACACAGCAGCATGCATTTAGCGTATTACTTATATGTAATAGGTTTGTTTTGAACTGGTTTACTCATTTTACGAGAAATTCTGTATCTTTTCAAGATCAGAATTGAATTCTACAGAATGTGTATTTTTTCCCCCCAGATTCTAAACGAGTACCAAGCAGGCAAAACTAATGTTACAGTATTTTTCTAATTATTAATGATATTTTGAAAGTTCATTTAAAATATACTGTATGTAATTCTGAATATATTATCTGTGGGCCCTAGAGACAATGAATTGTGTGAGGTTATAAAAGGTAAACTGAGGTTATAAAAGGTAAACTGTGTGAACATGACCCGACTCTCACAATTTATTACTGAAAATATATTGAAAAAATAAAAGAAATAAAAGCTATGAATATATAATTAAGTTACACAAGAAGTTATGCATGTGACATTTACACATTCAGCTCTTCTCCCTTCCATTTTTCAGAAGACATTCCAGTACATTCTTGCTAATTATGGTAAGCTAATGCGTTTAAGCTAATGCTCTGTGTTATGAGAGATCAGGACAATAAAATGGTACTGTTGGGTTCATTTCTCTGTGCTTGTTAAACCGAAGAGAGACAGAGTGCTGGTATCTTAAGCTTTCCCTTCTCTGTGATGCCGGATAACGGTAACGGAACTGAGTTGTGTTGCTTACTCTTTGACCTTTTCATTGTCTTGTCCAAACTGCTGAAACGTGCTTCCTGGAGAAATCCCAGTCTGGGCTGTGGAGAGTGTCTGTGTGTAGGCCAGTTCAATGTGACTTCACTTAAAGCGTGCTGCTCGCCAGATGAGTCAGGCAAAAGCTTCTCCACTAAGAAGGATCTCTGGATCAAAGCTTCACAGAAATGCGGCCTCCATAAAACCCGCGTCTCCCACGTGACTCCTAAAGAAGCCTTGTAAAGAAAAAAAAGACTTTGCGGTTTGAAGTCAGGTAATGGTTCTTCAGATCAGGATGTCATGGACTTGGGCAAGGCTAACAGATGCTCTAGATTTGGAGTGCTGAATCCCTTTCTGATGGTGGAGTTGGACCATTGTCCTCCTGCAGAGACTGCTCTGCTTGTCAAGTACCCTTGCTAATATTTTTCAGGCCCAGTCAGCCTTGGCCCCTGGTGATTACATGATAGGTTTGTTGCAGTGCTGAATGGGCTCGGAACGCAATGGCACATCTCTGCATGAAAGCGGCGGAACACTAGCTGCCAGCAGTCGGGTCCTTCACAGGTACAGCTTGACGCTCAGTAGATTGAACTGCAAAAAGAGATAGAAAATATACCCCTGGGCAGTGTTGTATATTGAGTGCTGAATTTGTTGTCTGTAAAGCTATGAAGTTTGAAATGAGTTGTGGGATAAGACTGTACAATAAAGCTCTGGTTTAGACCTTAAGAGCCAGGAGATGGCTAGCAAAAAGATGAAGGTAAGCTGTAGAAACTACCTAACATAAATGTGCCCTAGCAAAGGCTTTTACCAATACCACTAGAGGTTCCTTGGTTAAATGATTTCACTTTCGTAATTAATCTTCAAGCTATTTTTGTTTATGAATCTTTTGCTTGAACAAATGGGTGGACAAAAACAGCAATACAAATAGAAATAAATGTATAAAGAAATGTGAAAATTATTTATAAAATAGATACAGTATATAAATTCTGTATAAAAGATAAAATACCAAATGTGTACCTTTGTTCCCATGGTAATTGTTTTACACTGATATCTCCTTTTAATCTTTATATTCATATGTTTAAAAATACATATGTAAAAAGTTCAATTTGGTGCTTTTGAGCTTTGCATAATTCTGAGACATATACTCAATATGATGACCGTGCTGTAACTTAAACAAAGGTGGTGACCGTTTTTGCAGGAAAGTGCCCCTTAATAGCTTCTCCAAGCCAGTATCGTTACACTTGCATATTGGGAGAGACACTGAGTCCACAGAGGAGCAGGGGTGGTGATGCAAGGTGGATGGATTGTGGACATGAATTACCCTTGAGGGCCAGGCCTACCTGATTGCATAGCACTGGCCCCACATGTTCACATCTGGCACTGTGATTGATTCGGAGATCTTAAAAGATTGAAAAAGGCCTTGGCCCAACACTCTGCTACGGGCCGGCCTTCAGAGGTCACGAGGGTCAAAAGCAGCCGATATCCTTGGAGCTCCCAGGTCGACGAGCCCATTCTGTTCGGAGCGAAGACATTAAGAGGCCAATCAGCCCCCAAGAGTTCTTTCCTCTGGCTGCCTGGGGTTCAGAAAGCTTGGGCTCATTGTTCCTGCAGACCACCACCCCCTCATATCTCATCAACTCTGTCCAAGAATCAGTAGAGGAACCCACAGAGACACCGTCATGCAAGTCTGCTGCCGTCTTGTCCACAGGACTCCTAAGCAATGATGCACTGAAGGAAACACCAAGGATGTAATCCCGGTGAGAGGAGAAAAAACAATGAAAATCAATTTTTTCCTAATTAACTTTTAAAATTTCCCACTGAGCAATCAGGGTGCCGTCGCACAGAGTCCAATAATGAAATCAATTTGGTCTGGATTGTTTCAGGTGACTTTAAATGAGTATCTAATAACCAGGAGAAGATTGAAGGTCAGAATATCTGTTTTGTTGCTGCCATCTTGACAGACAGCAAATCAGATTTGGACACCAGCAAAGCTGTTGCTACTCTTCATGAGACTAGAGCTGACAGCTCAGTGGCTGAAAATGTTATCGTGATGTTATCCTAACGTTCAGAATACCTCTTAATGTTGGACAGCGGGCAGAGAATTCTTGTGCATTGGCTTTACCCCCGTGGGTACACAGAGAGCTGACTGTTTAATGGAGCCCTGCCTGGTAACAGAGATGCCCGTGGTATTGCCCAGAAGAATCATACACTTTCAGCTGTGCCTTTCTAATTAGAACTAATATTTGTTTATTTCTGCCCCTTAACAGAGTGGCCAATATTATTTCATAAATGTGTTTGGCACTATGGCCTCATTTACACTACTGGGTTGGTTAAACTAATAAAGCGTGGCTAGTGTATTAACTGAAGCCATTTCCTCGTGGTTGGGCCGAATGTAAATTTATTAGAAACGTTTTTTTAGCATCCCCTAAAGAGTGCTATGAAAAAAAACAACAACAACAACAACAAAAAAACAATCGCTGTGAAGCTTATTGTTTCTCATCTCACAGAGTTCCACAGCCTGAAGTGATGCCTGAGTGCATACTTCTCGTGGCACGCCTGACCTCAGATCAGAAGGGCCCCTGAGGAGCTGCTTTCACTGCCTAATTCCCACACACCGCAAGCCTTTTATGTCATCACGCAGACACCAGCCGCTCCTTCGGGTGGGTTTGGGGGTGGGGGGGGGGGTGGAGGCGGTGGAGGGGGTGTGTGACTGTTGTTCCCTTTTGTCGTGTTCTGAGCTTCAGAAAGCGGTCAGCAGAGCTTGGCCTGATGCGCACATCTGCCAGCGCTGTGATGGCTGTAACTGCTGAGTAATTGCTGCTCACAGTGACTCGGTGAGACACGCTCACTACAGTAGAGAATGCACTCTGTTCACTCAGTGCTCTTTTGTCAAGGCCAGGAGTTGTCCTGTCCTTAGGGTGTGTTTGCAAACTTGTTTTTATTTACTTTTCCATTCGCGGAGTCGTTTGTCTTGTGTGCTCGGGTTCGGGTACGTCCGCGTTTGCACGCGTGCTTTATCTCACACTGCTGTTGCTCGTTGAGTAAAAAGCTTTCAACTGAAATTCGGAAAATTTTGTTTGTGACAGAGTTGCCCCCCCCCCCTCTTTCTGTCTGACTCTCTCGCTTTCTCTCTCTCTCTCTCTCCATTCTCTCGCTCTCTCTCTCTCGCTCTCGCTCACTCTGAAGGCTATGCATGGTTTTTTTTTTTCTTCACCCTCCTGAACACACAGGATCTGTGGGGTAAACACTGGGGTCACCCAACGAGGGCGTCCTCACCATTCTCCTGCCTCTTTACAACACACAAAGGCAGAGCGATTATACACATGCTGCTGTGTACAATGTCGTGATGGACTCCCGCGTGACAGCTGCCCTCCTTCTGTCTGTCCCTCCCTCTCTCTCTATCTTGCTTATATAATTCCATGTCGCCCCATCTCTGGCTGGCCTTCAAGCCTAACTGCCTTGGCAACCAAAGACTGGATCTTTTTCTTTTTTTTTTTCTTCTACTTCTTCTTTTTTTTTTTTGCAGAAAGGCAATTTACACTGCACAAGGTCTCATTGGGCTTGTGCCGGGGAGCACTGACATTTACTGAGAGACATTTGACAGCAAATATGACACTGCTAGGTTACAGACAATCCTTATCCACTCTAAATATGGCAACACCCACCACTTTACTTAATTCACTGATGAATGAAATGTATGAAAAAAAAAACAGCACATGCACACATACACAGAACAGGAAAGACATGTAAAGTTAAAGACTCAAGGGTTGGTGATTTATGTTAACCTTAAGTGTGATGTATATGTCTGAATATTGCTAGGACTGTACTGGAACATCGATAAGATGTTTCTGTGGCCTCTCTGACCTCTGGGTTGATATATTGTTTCTCATTTGCCATTTTGTCAAAACAATAAAAACAAACTTGGTAATGGATTTATTTATTTATTTTTTTGTGAAACACCATGTAAGTGTTCATCCAATTATTAAGATTTTGACAACTAACAGTTAAAATTCCCATCCCTCTCAATTTGATGACATCAATATTGTCTTTGCATGCATGAAATTAATTTTCTAATCTTAGTCAGCAGGAGAGTGGAATTTGCAGAGATTAATACCCGCGCCATGTCGCCTCCACACTCTTCCTCCTGCATTCCCATTTGAAACAGTGGGTCCTGTTTTCCCGCCTTGGTTCAGAGTGCAGATATGTCTATGAATTATGCCACATCACCATTTCCGAGCTTCGACGAAGAAGCTGGAGACATCTGGCAGTAGGTTTCCTCATCTTAGAGAGAGCGACTAGCCCTGTACGATGTGTTTATCAGAGACTTTTCATTATGCAGTTTTCTAGGGTTGTTTTATGTGTAAATACTGCATGTGTTTTATATTTTGGGCTGAGCTGTCTTGGTTGGCTTTTTTGAAACCACACAGATGTTGAGACAATTAGTTAAATCCACTCCTTACGTCCATTGTTTACCTTCATGAAACGATCCGTTAACCTGCACAGTTATTTTCATTTTGTACCTAAACAACTCCAGCACCCGTCTGTTTAACACCAATATACATCTGCACGTGTAAAACAGAGTTGGTGCAGAGTTTACCAACACGTAGGAAGTAATTCCGCCTTTCTTAAAGGAATCCCGTTCCGAGGAGGCTGTGGACGTTGCGAACATGTGTGTTAAAATAGACTGAGCTTTTCTCTGAGTCTCATGAATCAAATAATGCAGGTTCAGTGCCTGGAATCTGCATTCGCTCACACAGCCTCATGAAGAAGACACTCGGCAAAGGCTGAGACACAATCGTGCTGCAGTTCGGCACGTTCCAAATGGAATTATGATAATATCCATGTACACATTACCATTTTAATGCTCATTTGATCTCAGTATGCGGTAATGCTGCCTTGTCATCTATGTGTTTTTCTGCTGCTAGTGTTTCTCTTCTTTGCTGATTAGCAACTTTGAGCATTAAAAAGAAAGGATTTAAAACATTTTGAAGTCATAAAATCAGAGTCAACACAACATAGAGAAGCAATTTAATCAAATTTGGCAGTATATTTTTGACCTAATTTTGTAGTTTGTTGTATAATAGCATTATTTTGCAATATACTCAAAGGAATTCGAAATAGAGTGAGTTCATAAATTTAATTTCAGGTTTATTACTGCCTTATGTAGACCTACATTACACAAGTGGATGGTTTTCTTATTCAGACAGAGCTAAAAACTTGAATTCATATCTCTGAGCTATGAGTTGCTTCTCTAATAATATTTACCCCATCTTCTCTAATATTTTGCACGTTGACATCATGTGTAGGGTGTAAAACATTTTATGTTAGTCATGAAAAACTGCATTTTAAATGCTCTTCTAAAGTTTTTTTACTTTGAAGTCATTCATACTTGTGATACGTATTGTAGTTACAGTAATAACATTGAAGTGTCGAAAGTGATTGTTCATTTTGAGGCACCCCCCCCCCCCCCGAGCAGTTGTTTCTGGCCCATTCCCGTTCCTGTACCTGTTCACACTTGCCTGCATTGTGGTGTGCTGAAGTGCTGCTAGATCAGGTCTGGGATTTCCAGGGCTTCACGTAGAGAGATTGGTTCAGCCACTACTTCCCTTGAACTGACCTCCTCTGACCGGTGGCGACCGAGTATCACGTAGCATCACCAGCAGCCGCTTTGGCTGCACACATGCAAACCCACTGATGTTGGCAGCGTGTCCACTCCATTCTCCTGTAATGAAACCCTACGTGAACAAGGACCGGGCGTGACGGTTTGAAAAATCTAAGCACCATGGGCAAACGGGGCCTCCCTCTTCGGCTGTATCTGAGTGGGCTTGTGTTTCCCCGGGGAGGGTGGTGGTGGTGGTGGTGGTGGTGGGGGTCGGAGTTGCTCTGCTATCTTGGCAGTGACACAGCTAGTTTTGCTTGTGTTGCACTCTACATTTTTTCCCTTTTTTGTTGTTTTTTTTTTTTTTTGTTGGCAAAGCTGTTCCACTTGAACAAGGCTGGGGGAGGAGGAGACCTCCATGGTGGCCCACATCACGAATGGCACAGTGCCCTGCATTTCCTCATTCATAAATGCTGCCCTTCAGACAACGATACGCCACTAATTGATGGTGCCAGGTCTCTGGATGGACTGCTGAAAGCGGAATTTATAGGATTGACTGGG
>JAOYMR010000010.1:13609131-13630955 GCA_025802075.1 Tenebrosternarchus preto | reverse complement strand
CCCCCGCACACAGTCTCTCCACCCCAGACAGGTTGCAAGTGCTCATGGGACACCTGTCATTTTTTCATGTTCAGAGGAGAGTACTGCCTCCCTCAAACCTTCCTGCCTGAAGTTCTCTGATGACCTCTGACCTTTCGTTCCAGTCAGCTGCTAGACTTGTTCTGATTTTTGGTCAGGAGTGACTCTGACATGAGCCTCTCTAATTCATTTTTTTGTTTGTTTCCACATGAGAAAAGTAAAGACATTCGGAGGGAAGGCTAAGTGCTCAGCGCTGTCCCCTATCTGAGCAGCACATATGAAGAACTCTGCCATTTTTCAGTCTCAGTGAACCAAATACAATATGCTGGAACATTATCCAGGCCTGCCTGGCATCCGGATTTTCCTCAAGCTGCGAAGCGCTGGGCAAATTGATTTTCCCTGTCGTGCTAGATTTGTGACAGTCAGGCAGAAATCACATTGCTCAGCCGAAATGTCTCCAGACCAATTGAGAGGCCCGTGCCTTTTCTGGCTTTGGGAACATGAGCTACGTTAGCGGCAGACTGATACAGACGCGATGCTGACAGGAGCGTGCGGCTGCATGGGAATCCATCCGTCACCCTGAACCTGCTCAGCGCTCTCCGTCTGGGGTGAATACCACCATGTCATTCGCCAGTGCCTCTCAGGCTGTGCTATCAAGAATTGGGTTTAACGGAATCTTGTTGTTGCTTGTTGGTATAACTCGAGGCTCTAGTTGGAACCACTGAAGCCTGGTAAACTCTTCTGCCTTCCAAATGGCTCTAGTAAAATGCCGACCGTTTTCTGTGCTTTCTGTGAGTTGAGATCTTCCATAGTACATTATGGTACATATAATAAAACATACTGTAGTCCTGAATGGGTTAAGCTGATGAAAAGCTGTTACATCAAGCCCTTCCTCTCTAGTATGCAATCATCCTCCATAACATTAAACCTACTGACAGGTGAAGTGAATAACATCGATTATCTTGTTAAAGTGTCACCTGTCAAGAGGTGGGATATATTAGGCAGTAAGTGAACAGCCTGTTCTTGAAGATGATGATCTGGAGGAAGGTAAAAAAGACTTAAGGATCTGACAGACTTTGAAATGGGTCATATTGTGAGGGGTAGATGACTCGGTCAGATCCAGAACAGCAGGTTGTGTGGAATGTTCCTAGTATGCAGTGGTTAGTATCTACCAAGAGAAGGTCCAAGGAAGGACAACTGGTGAACCATTGACAGGATCATGGGTGCCCAAAGCTCACTGCGAAGGCTAGCCGGTCTGATCCGGTCCGATCCTACAGAAAAGGTACTGCAGCTGAGAAAAGTAATGCTAGTTATGATAGGAAGGTGTCAGAGCACACACTGCATTGCAACTTTTGTAGGAGACTGCTTAGCCACAGATTGGTCAGAGTGCCCATGTTGACCCCTGACCTCTCCCGAAAGGGGCAACAATGGCTAACAACAGTGCTAACAACCTCTAACCATTGCCAAAAGTGGTAACAATGTGATGCTTTGGGCAAAGTTCTGCTAAAGCAAAGGAACTTTAGCTTTGGACATTCATCATATGGATGTTGCTTTGATACCACCCCATACAGAATGAATACCTCTTCATGCCAGTGTAATTCACTAATGGCTATGGGTCAAAAACTGGTTTGGTAGCATGAGGGGGGATCTGAATAATATCTAATTATATATAATCAATATATATAATATATTAGGCAGGACGTTTTAATGTTATGGCTTATCAGTGCATGGTTAAATGTAATTCATACCGAAAACGTAACGCATTAAAAGAGATAAGGTGTTTCATTGGGTTTTTATTTCTAGCTACTGTCCAAACATCTGCATGAGTAAACATCTGAGTAAACGGCAGACCGTTCTGAAAGAACACCTCTAATCCGTCCCTTAAGTGAACCTAAGACATTTAACTGACTTGAACTTAAGTGATGCTAAACAGGCTCTAATATTGACCCTCGGTCTGATGTTCATTGACCTGGTTCTCCACCACTTGCGTCTGCTGATTGTTCTTGGCCAGAACGTTTAAACACAGCGCTATAGACAATTCTATTCTGCACAGAGAGTAGGTAGACAAATGATATGCACCTAACAGATATCAGCTAGCATGCAGCTAGCTAATTTGTAACAGTGACCCAAATTCAGGAAACACATATAGATAACCACAAAATGGCCCAATTATGTCAGACATAATATGTTGCAGTCCTCAGTAACAGGTCACCTGGCAAGTATTTTGCGACAGAACATTGGATGTACCACCATTAACTGTCTCTTGCTCCTACTGTTATGTTTTCTCAATAAGATCATGATAGCTCAGGTGTGCTTGGCAGGGGAGTGCAGGCTCGGACTCTGCAGATTAGCTCTGCCTGCCTATAGCCACTTAGTCTCTCTCAGTCGCTTTTACTTTGTGGCTTGGTGGGAACAAAAACCATTACCACCACCACAGCCATTATAATCATCACCATCATCATCATAGTTTCACAATACCATTTAATCATGCTAATTTGTGTCAAATGGGGATTTTTTGTCAATTTTGTGTGTTTTTCCATGCATCTCTTCTGGATTTGGAATTAAATTGGCGTGTTGGTTTCTACACTTATGTCTCCAGCAGTGTGTCCACTGTGGTTATAGTGGATGCACACGCTTTAGAACAGCCTCTAATTGATACAGACTGTAGTGCAGCCCCTAATGACCGCCATGTACTTGAGCTGCCATTGAAAAACCAGAAACGTCTGTCTCTCCATTTTTATTACTCCTCTCCAAGGTCCATCAAGGTCCATTTAACGTGACTGTGGCCGCTTCTCCCTGCCCCCCCTCAGCCTGTCTGTCCTTCTTCTCCCGCCCCGCTCAGTCTGTCTGTCCTTCTTCTTCATTTTCCTTTAAAGATGCGATTTAGGTGTACTTACCAGGGAGCTTTCAGAGTAAGCTGTTTATCTGTGCTTGCTTGAAGTGCTTCCAGGGCTTTGCAGGAACCCAAAGGTCAGCGTGGGAGGGAGCGAGCGAGGCAGCGGGGCCCCCATGGCTCTGCTTGCTGGCCTCCCCCCGCCCCCGGCCGCCGGTGCTGAGCCGGCAGGTTGTGTTCACGGGCCTTATCGGCCGGGTTTACCAAGCTGAGAGCATTATGGTAATGAGTGCTTGGCATGAAACCGGCCCCGCTCAAGAGGCGTTTGCCGAGGTTGTGAAGCAGCGCCTGGGACTGTGTGCCAGCCGGGTAGGTTCAGTGTCCTGGAGAGATATTCACATTTAGATATGTAACCCCTCAAGATAGCCAGTGAAACGCAGACTGGGTTTATGCATGAGATTTTGACTAAACCTGGTTGCTTATTTTTTTTGCCATATATTTATTTATTATTCATTCACTTATCGACTGGTGGGGGGTGTTTGTTTAGAATTTTTTTTTCTTTGTTTTGAAGTTATTGGAGGTGCTCTTGCCCTCATTGGAGCGAAGGCAATTAATGTGTGTGTGTGTGTGTGTGTGTGTGTGTGTGTGCGCGCACATCCGTGTGTGTGTGATGTAGTGCTCCCTGAAGCTTCCCCTTCAGCAGCAAACCCCCTCCCAACCCCTTGCCGTCTCTCGGCCTATTTAACACCTCATTCATTTCAGCCACATTTAATAGGTAGCCATGTCGTTTTGCCCTCCGAGTCCAGCTTCTACCGAGAATAGAGCTCTTCTGCGCTGTATATTAACCACAGCTGGCTCACAGCCATCCAGGAGCTGTAGCAATCACACCAGCCTCCATAGACTCCAGTCTGAACAGTGTTTTTTCTTTAATGTAGCAGCCCAGTGTTGCCCGGGCAGCAGTGAGTCTCCGTGTGTTTCCGCTTAAGCTGCACTTTCCACTTTACTTTACCTTGGCCTTGTTTGCCTCACCAGTAATGAGATCCATGGGAGCACACTTTGCTTACCACTGTGCAGTTTTTCGTGTCCCCCGACAGGCCGAGTTAACTTGCATTAGCCCCAGGTTGGAAAATCATTTACTTCTGCTCATTGGGATCTGAGATGCCATTACTGCTGCACTGTGTTTGTAGGCTTCCCCAAGGATAAAGCAACATTTAGATTACCTGGCCTCATTGTGCGGGAGGGCGTGTGGGGCTGTGATGGATCTCAGCTCCGCGTCGAAGCCAGAAGATGGTGGGCTGTGCTGACGCAAGACTGGTGGCCACTTCACCCTCCTCACGTGACCGGCGGCATAAGCCAAGGTTCTTGCCATCATTCAAATGGCTTCAGGCTTCAGAGTGATTCTGCTCTCTCTCTTCTTCTCTCTCTCCCTTTCTCTCTCTCCCTCTCTCCATCTCTATCTCTTTCTTTCATCTTCATTTAAAGGTTCTTTATTGTCTAGGCATCTGAAAATGCTGCATGTATGGACTGGATGTGCAGCACATTAAAAGCTCCCCCTCCCCCCCATCTAAAACAGAGGAAATGTGGCCATGAGTAGTTTCACATGTCTTTGAACTGCACCATGAATCTTACATTTGAACCTCTTAAAAAACACTTCACAGATGAAAAGCTTCGCTTCAAAGACCATGCATTGCCTCAACAATCCTCGTGAAAGAATATTTAAAATTATATTGGGTGTAAGCACATTATCTCTGAACCTATGAATCCTGTTGCTCAGACCCTGTGCTTCCCTTTGCATGGTTGATGTTTAAATGACTGCACTTGTCAAATGCCTATAAATGGAAATTGTAATTATTTTGGGTTCACACCATTTCAAAGGACTGTTTTCATGACCTGGATAACTTAGCATTATTTAGTACTTGGCCAGAAAACTACTACATTGATTGAATTTTTAACCTTTATGTCACTTCACCTGGCTTCTTCATAAACACATGTGCGAATAATGAGTTATTATATAGTAATTATTAATTGATTCATCAAATGCAAAACTGACTTTTCTTTGAGGATATTATACATGAATACATAGACAATTTCACCTATGATTAAGTACCCTTTGTCTTATACCCAAACATCTACTCAACAGAACCAGACAGCTCCAGAGGTTCCTTGAGGTGCGATGCACCAAACTCTCTACCAACACACGCTTGTCATTTCAAAACAATCTTCAAATGTGACAGTGGCTTTGAATTTTTAGATTTATGGCAGATGCCCAGATGTCACAGTGATAATTAAGATGGCTTTTAGATAGACAGAAGTAGGGATGAAAGAATCACTGAGAAGCCTTGTGACATTTAGACACTCCTTTACCCCCAGCTGAGTAGTCTGAGGAGATATGGCACACTCTGAATTATTAAGTAACTGTCTCTACCGAGACTTAGCCTCTCCTGTGTGTTTATTTCTATTACAATTTATTATTCTTCATGTTTCCTGATTAATAAAAAAAAACACCAGCAATTGCCACTGAGAGAGGCAGTAATTGCAGGGGAGGTGGTTCATGTTTTAGTGTAATGTTTCCAATCATTGCTACTAATCACTATTTTGTTTTTTTTTAGATTTTTTGTTGTCATTGCCTTTGTTCTGTTGTCATAATTTAAGTTTACAATTTGTGTCCAATGATCTCATTGTTTTCTAAGACCAGTGAGTATGAAATCCTTACTTTCAGTACAGTGAGACCAGTGAGTATGAAATCTTTACTTTCAGTACAGAGCCTCGCATTCACCCTCTTCAGTATGGAAACATTTACCTGAAAGTCCCAGCCTTTGCATAATGAAGACATATCAGAATATATCAGAATAGGGTTCTGTTTTCTGTTCAGGCTTCAACTGAATATTAATCACCTGTGTGTGTGTGTGTGTGTGTGTGTGTGTGTGTGTGTGTGTGTGTGTGTGTGTGTGTACTTGAGTCAGTGGCATAGAAAAGGAACAGCCAGTAACCCACCACACCCCCTCCCCCCAAGAGTACCGTTACTCTTCCAAAGAGACTGTGACAGCCCAGCTGTGTCTAAACATTGCCAGTCACTAACAGTTTCATTAGGCAATGCACAATCTCATACACGCCCACCCTCATATGCATGATACATACAGAATACGAATTCAGTCACATAAATACTAAAACATTGTTGTGCACAAATCCATCCAGTCCTGGTGTTGTTGAGATGGCTGGGGAGAGAAAACGAAAACCTCGCATTGATGGTGCATGAGCCTCCGTGAACCTGGAAATGGTGCTACGTGCCTCTGGTATGACAGCAAAAAGTCCCCTCTGGAAACAGCTGCTTCTTGGAAGTGTGATCCCTGTTCCCGCCCGCCCACAGCTTTGACTAACCCCATAAGTCCAGGGGACAAAAAAAAAAAACCTCCAGTTCTTCTGCTCCCTTTACTTTCTTCTCCTTCAACCCCCTGGTGTTTTCCAATCCATGTTCTTTCAGACCTGCCTTCTAGCAGCCATGGTGCTGATGTAGCTCCTGAGCCCAGTGCCTCACTCACTAATGAAGTGGTCCTCACATCTCAACCTCGAAGCCAAATCCAATCCTGGATTTGAACTGTGAATGTAACTGGTTGACCATTTTGTCATCACATGTGACTACTGACAAAGGGAAGGTGGAAAATGATTAGGATCCAGACCTTAAAGAATGTGATATAAATACCGCCAAACAAATGTATCAGTGTTTACAGAGCTTGTTTACAGAGTTACTGTGGGTTGGTTCTCTCTCCTAGTTGTATGTCACATTGACATATTTTTAAATGGAGTCACTCTTCTGGTTCTGCTTCCGATCTGTTGCATACATCTGTGTGTGGAGTTTTACAGTGTTATTTATTAAAGGTATTCAGTATTTCCATAACAGGAGTTTGTAGCTTGTTCTGAGTCCCCATTGGAAAAGTAGTCTCCCACTCACAGTGGCAATTGGCTAACAGCTTCCGATACCCCCGTTGCCCTGGTTTCACAGCCTCCTTGCTGCTCTGTTATTGGTTCAGAGTTTCCCACTCTTTTTGTTCATTGGCTCATTGCATCAGTAACATGTCACTGAGGCACAGACTAATTTACTTGTGTGTCAAAAATCAATCCATTTTCTTTTCAAGCCATAACATTAATTATTACTGCTTATGCTGGAGAAATCAAATGCACCAGCAGCGCCATATCAGACTGATGATTATAAAATATGAATGCATTGTGATGTTTTAGAACATAAGTAGTGCATATTGTCCTATAACACATTCACTTACAAATTAGTGATGTTTTGGAAATCTACATAGTCTAAATATACCTTGGGAGATATTTAAATGTCTTATTTTGAGCTTTGATGGCTGCGCTATGCACTGTAAAATTAATGTTGACTTAACTGTTAATATAACTATTAATCAACAACAGGAGGGAAAAATATAGCACAGTGAAGAAGATGGGTTTTTAATTGTTATTTGAAGGATGAAATGGAGATGTCACAGGGACTCTGCAGGAGTGAATTCCAAAGTCTGGGAACCATCAAACTAAATGACCTGGCACCCATAGAGGAGAGTCTAAACTTAGCAATAAGTAAGCCAGAGCCAGAAGACCTGGGTGTGCAGGCAGGGGGGATGAATGGAGAAGCTCAGACAGATACTGAGGGGCAAGACCGTGAAGGGCTTTGAAGGTCACGAGATGTAATGTGTATTGAATTTGGGACAAGATGGGTAACCAGTGCAGTCGATAGAGAATAGCTCTGATGGGAGCTGATTGTTCGGTAAGTTTCAGGACCCTGGATGCTGAGCTGAATGGGTTGTAGTCTGGCTAGGGTTTCAGCTGAGAGACAAAAAGAGGGTTGTTCCAGTAGGCAAGACAGGGGCTCATGAAGAAGTAAAGTTTCTGTGCCCTTCTTTGCCAAGGTGGGAAATGAGATGTGCATTGTTACAAAATGCAGGCTTGTTTGACTTTTGAAGTCAAACAATATGCTGCCTTTCAGGCTAAGTTTTCAGAACCTGTTCAGGATTTATGACTTTCTTCCTGGCAAACTATGGCTGAACAGTTTTTTGTCATTTATGCAAAATAAATGTTTAAAATACAGATAATACAAGTTTAAAAGAGATCATAGCAATAATGCGTCGTTGTTTTTTGAGGGAGTAGTCATCTGGTTTTCTGTTTGGTAAGGAGATAGAATTGTATACTGTATTATTAATTATATACTGTATGAATTATATGCTGTACAATTAATTATATACGATTAATGTTCTTCTTCGTTGGTTTTTCCCATAGGGTCCCAGTTAGCGCCACAAACCCCAGGGAACATGTCTGACGTCAGCTCCCATCCTGCCATGAATCAAACTTCTATGTCTCAAGAGAGAGGTAAATATGAAAAAAATTAATAGGGAATAAAATTCATGACTGAGTGGATGTTCCTTCACACTTTGTACAAGAAACATATGTTGCTTATGTACATTATCTAACAGTAAAATAATAATAATAAAATAATATTTGTTCCTAATAAATGTGTACAGTTTATCACTTAATTCTGTAAATATGAAATACAGAAATAAATTTGAAAGTACAGCATAATGTGAGGTTTTGAGCTCAAAGCTTAAATGTCCATTGCATGGACCTTCTGTGATTTCACTGGTGCCTTGTCAAGGCTCTCGAAGAGAAATGAAATTTAACCTTGCTGACGTAAAAAAACCGCACGGGCCTCTTTTTTGAGCTTCCCTTTTTGTGTTCCCTGTTTCTCTCTGCAAGCCGTCCTCTCTCACCCTTTCTTTATACGGACGACCTCTTTGACCTCTAGAGGAACTGTGGTTTGCATTATGCTGTTTAAAATATATGATGGAGTCCAGCCACGCAGAGCTCATTTTATTTCCATAAATTCTGTTTTTCCCTCGCTTACTACTTGGATCATTGTTGTCCAGCTAAGAGCCTCTAGCTTTTGGAGCCAAGCACGGGTGGGGAGCTGGGAGCTGGTGGAGGGGCTACAGGGCGCTTCAATGCATTATTTGCTTTTAGCACTGTCTGCTCAGCCTCCTTCTCCTTCCATCCATTTTCCAGGCAATTTAAAAATGCGGTATTACACAGTGTTTTTTTTTTTTTTTCCTTTTCCCAAACTCCCTTACGTTAATGGAAGCAAAACATTACGATAATGTCACCCCCTCCCTAACCCCCACCCCCCCCAGCCCAGATAAAGCTACTCTCACTGGCAGTATAAGCACTTACAGCCCTCGCCTCATCATCCACTGCCTGTAGACAGCCTGCCCAGCACTGCAGCCCAGGCAGAACAGACTGCAGGGGAAGATGATCACCCCACCGTCTGCATTGGGTTTGAAAGGCCTTGCTCAATGAAAAAAAAAAAGAAAGAGAAAAAAAAGAATCTGGCCCCTGTGCTCGTTACGTGCTCTTTCGAGGCCAGAGTAGGGATCAGCGCTGGTGCTTGCTGCTCTGCAGAACATTTCCATTTAGCCTAATCTACAATATTACTGTGCAGAGTAGCCCGGGCAGAGGCAACCTTTCACATCTGAGTGGATTGGCGATACCCCTTCTGTCCCTTTTAGTTTTTTTTGCCCAGGGGTTTTAAATGTAATAAAGTGCCACTCCAGTTAAATATTGGGTCCTGTGAGGATCACTTTAAATGTCAGTTTTTTGGTACCTATTCAGATTGTGAATGCTCCCACTATGTTTTTGGACATTTTAGACATTTTATGTGTTTTTATCCATAGTTCATTCCATGTAACAAGTTTCTTTATCTGTTGTATGTAAACCCCACTTATCTGGGAAACCTATGACAGATATCCTACAATGAGGGCACCACATGTTTTAGAGTTCTGGTACTGTGCTTCAGTGGCCTCTGAGGAAAACTCCAGGCATGTGTCATATGACCCAGCAGACACCTGATTGGCTGCAAGGCCACCTTACAAATGGCCTAAGTGGCCAATGTTATTAGATCAATTACAATTGACATCAGAGTACTCAGAGATGAATCAGGGTACTCCCACAATATCCACAGCGTTTTCTTATACTATCCGGGCTACTGTGATGACTGTGAACATTCTCGTTTCTCCTGTCTTTGTGCTACAGGGTTCCTGTCCAGCATGCAGAGGAGCCAGAGTCAGTATGTTCCCCAGCAGTGCGGGCCCCCTGTGTCCCCACACCGGTCTGCTGTTAGCCAGGTGCAGCACGGCATGGGTCCCTATCAGCAGGGCAATTCCACGGGTCCCTATGGACCTCCAACTGGCCAGTATGGACACCAAGGTAGATACAAGTCCAACAGTGTTTCTTATCTATTTCCAAGATAGCGACTGTCCCATCTTACAGACACAACCGTGGGAGCATAGTGTCTTCCTTTAGATGGGTGGGGGGGGGGGGGGTGTTGCCAGTTTCCTATGTCTGGCTGCAGGATTCATTCTTGTAGAGTAGAGGATATGAGTCAAGGAATAAGAGCGCAGCAGAATATTCATGAAGCTGAACTGCAAATGCCCCCCCACACATTCTGTTTTCACGGGATGAATGAAATAAAAATGAACTTGCACCTGTTAAAAAAGTTGCACCCTGAAATTAATTTTAATGTCCCACCTAATTATCAGAGGTCAATGCTTAAGTGTAACCCTCCATAAAGTATAGAGTGTGCCAATGACTTCATTACAAGCGCTATGCGCATGTTGAGAAGGTCATATTCAGCTTGAAGCTTCTATGACCTGTTCTGGCTTCAAGTACAAAAGAAGTCAGCTATGGTTACACTCAGTTACTATAGCAACCGTGATGTCCAGTCCACAGTCATGCTCCAGACGCTCCCTGGGATCTCTGGCTGTTATGACCCCTAGCTACAGCACTGCTCAGTACTCACATATCCTCCCGAGCAGAATAGGACCAATCACAATAATAATGGGAAAATGTATCAGGTGGAAGGAGTTGAGGAAAAAGATGTTACTTACTATTGGCTCTCTCACAGAATGTCAACATTGTTTCATTTCTGGTTGGGTAGATAAGGCCATATGTTAGTATTTATACTGCTGTAACCCTTCAGTCACACAACAAAGAAAATGTTATGATATTCATGTTGTGTGCTTTAATGTGTCATTGTGATAAATGCACAGTCTGTTTTCATTTCTTAATCTCCTTCAGACCATCCCTATTCAACAGTGATGAATGGTTCACATACATATAGTAATATTTCCATCCACCCTCTCTATTCTCCTAATGTATTGCAAGGGAAGTGACACCAATAATGAAAGCTTAAAAGAAGCCTAAAGGGAAACCGGAGTTTGTGATATGGGAGGAGAATTTACAGGCCTCTGATAGTCTTGTTCCCACTTGGACCATGTGTGCTGGAGTTTGGCCATCTCCAGAGTCATGGCATGGAACTCACACCAGGCTCAGGTTCTGAAAACCCTGCCGGGTCAGGCCAGGGTAAGTGGGCCAGCCAGCTGCCGTTCATTGTTCTTGATGAAGTGTCCATCTGCTTTCTGTCTTGCCCCCTGCCAGAGAATTACTAACCCATTAAACCAACATGGAAATGAGCTCCAAGCTCCTGATTGCTCTGCTATGGAATGCTTGGGTCTGTGCCTGGAGGCAGGAGCTTAGAGCACATGAACACATGCATTTGCAAACCTGAATTATAGGCTAAGTATGCATTATCATGAAATCAGACTCAGTGACAGAGAATTTTTTTTTTTTAATAAATGAGTCATAAATTGTTCAACTCCATTAAATTGTTTGATATCAACTTTGTAGTGTTTAGTATGAATAGAAGCCAATGTTTTAAGACCTTAAGATCTACAGCATCCGTCATACATGTTACAGAAAAAAAAAGTTTTTCCTTAAAATATCACAGACTTTTCCCTCAAAGATATACTTTATTTCTGCTAATAACTATATGAGGCATACCTTGCTCATGTAGCAATTTGGAAGCAGAAAACTCAATCCTTGCTTGCCTTGAGGGAGGTTTTGGAACGGGAGGGGGCCAAGTATGGAGCCCTGAGGCACTTTGAGTCTGTGCTTCACCAGAGACTTCCTGCTGCGAGAGCTGCTGAGGTGGCTGGGAGAGAATCTCTGGCCTCAGGCCATGAAGGAAGGAGACTGGCAGAGGCAGCAAGTCAGAGAGAAGGAAAGAAAACTCATGAGTTAGAGGAAAAGAGGATAAGATGTCTTAGCTGTCGAGGAAAAGTATGACTTTTCTCAAAGTGCCTGCTGCAGAGGTCGTGTTCTGTACTATTTAATGGTTCATGAGCAACAGGAGCACCATGTGACTTACAAGCATGCTTCCCTTCAGGTCAGGGTTCTTTACAGTGACATCATTTAATGGCAAATAATTTATTACTTATAAAAAGCCCTGAGAAAACTTTTTTTATACTTTATTTAAATAAGGCACCATTAGAACTTTCAGACTACTGCATTAGAGTTATAACAAATGTAAAAGATTATTTAAGATTCCAGAAGAAAAACTTTGTACACTCAGTTTAACTTCACTGAAGAAAATGCACTGAGAATATTCAGTTGATTTGGAGACCAAAGTTTAAGCATTTAAACACTCATAAATGAATTCCTGAGTAATTTATGTGTTGAAGTTTTAGTGCTGTTGACTGGAACGAGTGAATAGGGCCTGGGTGAAGAGTGCTGAAGAGGCAGTGTCTCTAATCTGGTCGGTCACAGTCCTCTTCTCCTGCGGGAGAGTGAGGATTAAATACAGCTCAGGAACAGCGTCATCGGAATGTGTGACCATGCCTCGAATTTCCATGTAATTGGTAACGCACCACAGTTTCCTTCTCCCTTCAGCCCGCTATGAATACCATACTTCCCAATAGCAAGTGCCTGGGAAGAAATGGTGGCAGATATCTAAAGGGCTGAGGCTGATAAAAAAAAAAGAGACTGTGATTCATTTTTTGCTTGAGAAAACACTAGAATAGCCAATACCATGGGTTTGACTGCTTTGTGAGGAAATAGAACCATTGATAGAATGAATCCCCAGATCTATTCAGTTATTTGTGGCAACACTCTGGATGAAAGGCAAGCTCCTCGATGGCTGTAAAGGACAGAGTCTGAGATGGAGAGTCAGCCCTTATCACCTCTGAAGAGGCGCTATTAGCCAAGCACCAGCAGTTCTGAAAATTAGCCATTTTCTGGGAGAGAAAAAAATAAAGGGGGGAAATTTCACACTGAATCCGACTGCTGGTATTTAGGAAACTCAAAGAAAATCCAATAGTCTCTTTCCTCAACTATAGCACTAAATCCATTTTGAGTTTCAGCTCGAAAGTATGAGAGCCAGGGAGTTTTACCATATATAATGCAGTTGTGTTTTCTGTGTTTTTTCATGGTCAGACCTCAAAAGAAAGCAAAAACACTTTTAAGAAAGCAAAGCACTCTTGTGAAAAAAAAAATATTGGGTCCATACTGACTTGTTTACTGAAGAGGTCAGAACTCTGTAGATGTTAAATGAGCTGAGGGAGGGTTAAACAGTAGTGTGAAGACTTCATGGATGTGTATAGACCCATCCTAAATTGGGGAAAATGTGCAGCCAAGACACAGGTTAAGAGATGGGTACCCAAGACAAGCGAATATGAAGGCGCCCTAGCGGCTATGCCGGGCTCTCCAAGGACCAGGGCTCATGCCCTCATTGTTGCATTTAATAGGTCTGTCTCAATTCTTTTTGGAGTCATGGTCTGACTCCGTTGTCCTACTCTATTGTCCAGCCCTCTTTGAAAAATCACCACATGTCCATACACTTTTTGATATTTTGGTGGGTGTGGTTATTGTTCCTGCATGCCGAGGTTCTAAATGTCACCTCCATTCAACTGATACTACCATACAAATCTCAGGTGGATTCTCCACATTGCAGTGTGGAATTGCTTCTCTTTGAAACACTTTGTTGATACTGAAATTCCATCTGTTATTTGAGTCGAGTTTTCACTGTGAGCACTGTGATTCGACTTTTTGTCATTCTGTGCAGGGAAAGCCTCTAAGGCCAGACAGGGATTTGATCCCCTTTTCCAGACATATTCTCTGGGGATTAGACCATGAGCCCTAACTAAAGCATCCATAATGCAACCAAAATAAATACCTCCATTTCAAAAGATACACTGATTTTTCCCTACTTTTTCTAATAGAAATTTTCACCTTAATTCAAACATGGAATGTCTAGCAGTCCTAGGTACATGTAGGAGAGACAGGACTCCTCGCTCAGGACAGGCACAATCAAAGCACTATTGAACTACAGACCTTTAAGACTGTTTTAACATGCCTGAAACTGAACTAAAACCTCAGTTTCCACAAAAAAAAGTCCAAACTGCTGAGTCGTCACAATCTTAAGATCATAAGATCAAAATGAAAACTTTCAGAAGTACAACACCTGAATCATTTTTGTTGTCACACCAAAAGAAAGAACATGTGTGTCCCTCTAATCTGTTTATGGTATGTAATAGTCATACAATGAGGTAAATGGACATGCAAGGTCAACACACACACACACACACACACAGACTAAGCTAACGTTTTATCAGGTACAGAACCACCATCTGAACTGCTTCAGTTCCTCATGGAAAGCTGTCAAACAAGAACTATGTGTAATAGAAGATTAGATCATTCTTCAAGAAAATAAAAAGTTCTTGACAGAAGAAAGTAGTGGGCCTATATCTGCTGGCTGGTACATGGCAATGTAAAGCAGTCATCAGTCCTAAAGACCATGGTCCCCACCATGGATCCATCACATTTGACAGTTAAAAGACATTTTGGCTTTTGGCTTTTAAACTTTTTTTTTTTTTTTTTTTATCTGAATGTGAAATAATGGTGATGTTTACAAGGACATGAAAGGCAGCCCCCACCAGACCATTCTTTGTCATTTCCTCTGGGATGCTCATGTTATTATGGATTTGTTTACTGGTTTTGGTTACTGAGTGTCTGAATGGTGCCCCTACAATAACCTTTATGAACTGTTTTGGTTGCATCCAGTTCACAAACGGGGATGATTGAATTACGTAAATAAATTCAGAGGCGTTTAGCAGCTATCATATTAAGTGCTTGTCTGTCCATGTTAGTGAATTTCAACTCATAACCACTGTTGCTTCTGGTAGAAGCAGTTTAGATTTGACATTTATTTTTGATACCGTTTTATAAAGTCCTTTCACCTGCACCTGCAGTTCAGACAGTCACAGGTTGACCTCTTTGGAAATCTATTAGTAACCTAATGTTGCTTTGAAATTTCACCCATTAAAATGTGCTTTTCAGACTTGAGACTGCCACGTAGTGCTAATTACCATTCATTTTAATATGACTCACTCGTCTATGTGCCTTTGTGAAGCATGAAGCAGCATAATAAACTACTGTAACACTGGGCTGGCTAGAGATCTTCCTGTCACCATTAGATTCCTGTTTTATTTAAAGCAAGTGTTGTGTTGGGAGTGATGTTTTAATTGGTTAAACTGACACATAATGATTTTTAAAGAGATTTTTAGAGTATTTGTTTGTTTAAGGCCAAATACAGTTGATTAAAAAATTATTGTGTTTTACTGATTGTGGCATTTTGTCTTATCTAACAAAAACACACACACACACACACACACAATAAAGTTGGAGATTCTACACCTGAGCAAATGAATATATATTTTCTTTCTTTTGTCTGCTCTTCTCAGGTAACTACTCAAGACTGCCTCCCTATTCTGGGGCGGCAAGCGCTAACTGCAGTGGTTCAGTGCCTGGCATGAGCAACAGCCTGGGCATGAACGCCAGCAGTCCCTTACACGGCCAAGGACCGGGTCAGCCTGTGCCCATGGGACGCAGCCCGGGATCCAGCAACCGCCTCTACCCAGCCAGCGGGAGCAGCCTGGCGCCCTCCTCACCCGGCACGGCCCAGCCCACGGGGCCAGGAATGGGGCCTCCCATGGGGAGTGTGAATCGCAAAGGCCAAGACGGTGCGACAGCTGTGATGCAGGTGGCAGGCGGTTCAGCACAGGGGAGGTGAGCTCCCGCCTCGGGTTGCAGCGCGGGCTCTGGCCACCCCGTGCCACAGCTGTCACAATGGAGAGCTCCTTATGCATTCTGCATCAGTTTAAAGATTCGAACCTAAAATGACAGCGGTCGGTGTGAGGGTGGTTAAGGTGTCTTGAGGGAATCAGTTTTTGAGCCTATTTTTGTATTTTCTTGAAATGTGCTTGACACTGAGATGCTGCGGTTAAATTCTCTAGCGTTCGTACTGTGTGACCAGTACACATTTTCAGTACACTTCAGAAACATATTTTATTTACGCGATGGTCTCTGTTCGGTCGATGCACGGTGGTACTCAACTTATGGCCATTAGCCACATCGACGGGTCCTGTGTCATCCTTCGTTTTCCGTGCACCTTCTGCTCCGCAGGCTTACGCCAAACCTGCTTTAGCAAAATGTTTATTATAGTGTGTGATTGTTTTCTTTCATTCATTCATTCCTCTCAATGTAAAGCCATTCATAACTTAACCAGATAAAGTCATTGTGGTCAGTGTTGTGAATGTTCACTCTGCTATTATCATAATGCTTTTTAAGGAGTGAAAGGAGACCCATCATCTCCCTAGCGTGGTAATAATGACAAATTAAGTGCTGTCCAAGCACGGTTAACAAGCGCCTTTGTGGAGGGCTCTGGTCGATACATCATAAGCCATTTGGCATTTGGAGGAGAGGTTTATGTTGACATGTTGGTGATTAATGAGGGATACGAGCCTGTGCTGCAGCCTGTGTGTAAATGCTAAGAAAACCATTAAGAAAAGACATCACTGCCAATAAGAAGTGGCATGACAAGATGCCTACTGCTGGGCCCAATCAGACTGGCTGTCTGTCTCGTCTCTCTCAGACGTCTCAGACAGGGAGGGACTAAACGCCCTAAGCTCTCTGCGAACCGCATATCTCATCGTTCTCGTCCTCTTATCTGACCTCTAATGGCAGGCATTGACAGAAGATCCTGCTTTATGACGGATGCGCGAATGCGCTCAGCGAGAAAGTTGGACTCAGTAATCGCTCTACATGGAGGTCATCGCCAAAGTGATACTCCTTAGCAAATACGTCATTATGGATAACCATGACCCTTTATTACATATATGCTGTGACTTTTGTTGGTCTTACCCTCACCCGTGTTCTTAAGCTTGTGTTTATGATTAGATAAGGCGGTTCTTGGCTGTGTTCTAGTCGTTGAATATTATTCCCATTCTCGCACGTGTGATACGGTGATGTACTTGTGCGGCTGCAGTGTAGATAGACTAGGGGAGGATTCTACACAAATATCTCCCCTCAATCACAGCCCCTTTAACAGTCTTTCTTTCCCACTGTTTTTCTTATCTAATGTCATTTGATGTGACTTCAGCTTCTCCTCAGCTTAGATACAAGAGCATGGCTTTGAATGTAAAATGTAATTAAAGCTGTCTTACAGAAGCAGTGAAGACGTATGAGTTTCTCTCTCTGTGCTTACGAGTGTGTGTGTGCGTGTGAGTGTGTGTGTGTGTGTGTGAGTGCGTTCGTGCATGTGTGTGTGCGTGTGTGTGCATGCGAGTGCGTGCGCGCGTGCATGTGTGCATGCGAGTGCGTGTGTGTGTGTGCGCGTGCGTGTGTACGTGCATGCGTGTGTGTGTGCGTGCGAGTGCGTGCATGTGTGCATGCGAGTGTGTGTGTGTACATGCATGTGTGTACGCGCGTGAGTGTGTGTGCTTTTGCATGCATTTGTGTGTGTACGTGCGTACGTGTGTGCATGAATGTGCGTGTGTGTGTGTGTGTGTGTGTACTTTTCTGTTGATATCTCTCCTGCTCAGACTACACATTGTGAAGGTCTCTAGCTGCACGACTTCTACCACCGTCTGCCGTGTGCAGAACACAGACTCACACTGCCCCATCCAGCTTTGTCTGCTCCTGTCACCTTACACAAGTGGCCAAGAGTTTGTTTGAAGCTCGCTTGTGTTTCTGAAGTATTCGCCCATCTGTGTCACTCAGCCGCCTCTTCTCACAGTAATAACGTCACCCAGAGAAAATGGGCCGTTCTGACCAAGCTCTGACTGATGTGTTGAGGTTACGTAAGCTGTGTTGTCATTTGAAGAATCACCTTTTTCTCTTCATTTTCACTTTAAAAGGCCTAACTGAAGTGTAAACTGACAGCATTTGGCACAGAGGGAGCAGCTGCAGAGCTGAACCCAGGAAACCCACGTGATTGAGTTCATCTTATTGTCTCTCAGTCACTGGGGCAGCGTTACTTGATGTGATGGTGACTGGTTCCCACAGCTGCGTTTGACTGGTTCCCACACCTGTGTTTACACCTGGAAGGTGTCCTCTTCTGAAGTAGGAGGAAAGACTGGAGGGGGGAAACTGCCATTTCTAAATGAGTTCAGGAGCTACGAGCAACTCATAATTCTCTGAGAGTGACAAAAACAAGCTCTGGGAAGAAATTGAAAAAAGCAACCCTTTAAAGGGGGGTGAACCAAATCAAAGGAAATGGAGAAAGGGAAAAAAAGAAAAAAAAAAACAGCTCCAGGGCAAATCCTTGCCAAATAATTCATTTCTGACCTCCTTAGTAAGTAAATTTGCTAAATAAATAAGAGCTGCTTGGATGTCAAGAATCCAATGCAGCCCCCAGCAATGTGGCTTGTAGCCTTGGCAGGAAGAGTTGGCTTTAATAAATGACGAGAATAAATGGCTTTTTTCTCCTGTTTGATGTGAGGCTTTCTCAAGGATTTAATATGTTAAAAACTGCCCTTTCATACTGTGTTTTATTTTGGATTTTGTTTTGGTTGAGTCAGGCCCTCACTGTGCTTGCCGTTGCCTTGAGAGCAGATTGGACCATATATAATTCATAGAGTCCCCCCCGTTTCCACTGGAGCGCGTGGTCTAGCCCTCTCCTCTCCCCGCCTGTTCTTCTTCACCCGTAGCGGCTCTCAGCTCAGAGATGATGTGTCCCATGCTCCCTCTTGGCAAGTTCCCAAACATAATGAATGTTTCTTAATTTCCGATGGTGACTCCATCCAAACTTGAAAGTGTCTTGTTCAAGCTAAGCTGTAAAGTTCAGAAGATCAAAAGGCGCGTTTAATCGTCAGCAGATGTCCGTAATGACGCTGACGTTATTGCCAGCCGGCGTTCCGCTGGACGTTCCTGTCTGGAAAACATGCAGCAGGAAGGAGCGAGGACTGTCTGTCAGTGTAAGCCACGCCTCTCCCGTGTTAAAAACCTAGCGGATGGACTCACCAGCGCCCCCTCCTGACTGCTCTCGGCCCGGTCCCTCATCGGGGGCGGAGAGGGAGACGACATGCGGCTCGGCCGGCGCTGCAACCTCCGGCTCCACACTTGGCCCCTCCGGGCAGCCGCTCTCGCTCCGCCTCCACCACGACAACGGGGGCTGTTTTTAATGCGGCTGTGGGAATTGCACTGTTTTTGATGGCACCCTGTGCATATATTAAGCATGATTAAACGGCACACTTTCCCTCCATCAAGTGTTTTAATGGCTTTTTTTGATGACATGAATTAGTAATAACGGTCGCGCACACGCCACAGCGCGAGCCACACTTGTTTTTGTGTTTTTTTGCGTTTATTGCATTACCCGCGTGAGGAGCTGCAGTTTACGATGTAAACGGATACAAAGAGTATTTCGGTGCACTCTGTTGAAATGAGCGATTGACGAAGGAGGTTTGATCCGAATGGATGGAAGTGTCTCGCCTGCCATCTCCCTCGCACTGAAATCAATCCTGTGTGGAGATTACGTACAGTGTGTGTCGTGTAACACTGCCAGTGACTAATTACATCTGCGAGATGCGATTACAGCGGGCTTTAGCACATGGAGCCCACTCGTTATTCATTGTGTGTCAGTTTCACCCATGGCGTTGTCTCCTGGCGCAGCCTAGCTACGGCACCTATGACTGACATTAATCCAGCTCGTAGGGTTTTCCATTTTCCTCGTTATTTCATTTCCAGAATAATTCAGATTGATTTCAGATCCACCAAGTGCACGAAGCTCAGTCTCCGTTTCATCTTTCATCACGTATCTGACATGGCTTGATACTCTTAGATCCAATTTTGATTTGGATATATTTCACTCAGTTCTACAGAAATTATTTGTAATCACAGTTCTTCAGGCATAATTTTCTTTCTCTCCATCTCTCTCTCTGTCTCTCTCTCTTTCTCTCTCCCCCCCACCCATCCCCAAAGGCAGTTAACCTTTGATTACAGTATTACTGGCAGCGTGTGTGTGTGTGTGTGTGTTTGTGTGTGTGTGTGTGTCTAACACACTGGTTGCTGTGTATGGTAAAAGCCAGAATTCAGCAGGTTGCTGATAAGCTGTCTGATGTTCTTAAAACCATTTGGAGCGTGGAGAAATCGGAGGATTGATTCTCACCATTACCATGGCAACAAATAACATGATCCTTTCCAGAAGCACACCTTAATTAGTTAAATTATTATTACTGTGTGTGTGTGAAGGGGGGGGGGGCATGCCTGGAGAAAGCCATTTAATCTGCAGTGAAACGTTCACCTTTCTTTAGGTAATTTTTTGTGTGTGTGCTGCGCTGCAGGAACAGCCTGGCTACGACCCAAGTTCCAGTCACTGATAATGGCCGTATGATTAATCTCATGATATTGAAATGTGCATTTCTCATTGGTCATGCGAGCAACTAAACCTGACCTGTCTCAACCCTCATCGACCAGTACAGGTCCCCCCTGCCACATTAAAAACGTGCCATTCCCCTCATCACAGCATGTTGAGAAAATAGAAGAGAAAACTTTGCTTGTATCTTCTGTGTTTGCATCTGCTTTGTTAACCTCTGTTATATGTTTAACCTCTGTTAACAACCATATCAGGCTGGCATTGCAGAAACAATACTTAATAATGGTTATAATGAATAGAACAGTGGAAATAATGCTAATAATGAATAGAACAGTGGAAAGTTAGATACAGAATGTACAGTGTTTTTCTTTTTTACAGATTTAGAAATTTGATAAAGGGCTATTGTAGCCCTGTTATCAACTTTCATAACAAATAAATAGATAAGTAATGCCTCTTTTATGTCTCTCTTGCTGTCTCAATGTTTAATCCTAATACCCATTTACACTCCCTTTCTCTCACTATTGCTCTCTCTCTCTCCGTCCCTCAGGCAGGGGGGGGGTTCTGGGATGATGGGCCTCAGCTCCACATGCAGCCAGCCAGCAGGTAATGCCACAGGGATGATGTCACCCCGGGGCTCCGCCTCCAGCTCTTCTCCCTCAGGTAATGCTGACTCCTGCCAAGAAGGAAGGCTTGCCGCCCTCCGGGCCCTGAAAGCCGCTGCATCGGCACGTCCATGCTCTCACCAATCATACCATACTTGAGTTCAGCCTGAAATAGTTTGTTTAGCTGGCGTAGTGCGGAGCTGTTACTAAGACAAAGCTTTACTCTTGGTTATTATTGGAATATATGGCACAATGCCAAACTAATTCTTTTTAGAATATATTTTATTGCTTTTCAGGGTTTTATTTATATAAAATGGTCATTTATCGGTTGCTGTGACAATGATAAACAGCTTACACAGTAGACAAAAGTATAAAAGGAGAGGCTGTAACATTGTATGTTCTAAAAACCTAACATACAAATCTGTAGTAATTTTACTTATTTATTATTTTAAAAGAATACTGTTGGCAGGGGAACATCCGAATAGGTCTGCGTGCTCTTTGTTTCTCCGAATCCACTGTGGCTCTCTGTGAGAGACGTGAGCACGGTAACTTTGTTCCTGCTTGTTAAGTTCGCCCTGTTGAAAGCGGATGAAAGCACTCTGGCCCTCCAGTAACCCTTCACCTTGCTACATTGTCAGCGACGCACCTCCAAGTGGGTGATGATGGCGTAATAGAAAATATTTCTGTGCAGACTAGCAAAAAAAAAAGGAGATCTGGGTGTCTGCATGACATTTGGAAGACATCAATTGAATTAGAGGAACAGTATCTGCCAGATACTAAATATTGAAAGGTTCACTGACTTATTTAAGAAATCCATTGCTTAAACCATTCATTC
>JAOYMR010000010.1:13573557-13602133 GCA_025802075.1 Tenebrosternarchus preto | reverse complement strand
GTAGTACTAGCAGTAGAAGTGGCAGTAGTGGTAGTAGTACTAGCAGTAGTAGTAGCAGTAGTGGTAGTAGTAGTAGCAGTCGTGGTAGTAGTAGTAGCAGTAGTGGTAGTAGTACTAGCAGTAGTAGTAGCAGTAGTGGTAGTAGTACTAGCAGTAGAAGTGGCAGTAGTGGTAGTAGTACTAGCAGTAGTAGTAGCAGTAGTGGTAGTAGTAGTAGCAGTAGTGGTTGTAGTAGCAACAGTAGCAGTAGTAGTCATAATAATAACAGTAGTAGTAATAATAATACTTATAATAAATAATATATTAATAAAACTAAATAATAATAGTACTATTAGTATTAATACTACTAGTAGTAGTAGTAAGGTAGTAATACTAGTACTGTGTATTGTTAAATTTTAGTATAAAACGTGAGATACAAGATACTTTATGCAATTCTTTTGTTTTTTGTTGTCATGTTGTCAGAAAACTTCCTTTAAAGTCTTTCTTTTTTTTTTTTTATCATATTTCAAATTCTTTTTTAACCCTGCTGATCTGACCATGATAATTTGTTGTCATTACACAAACCCGTCGTGCCTTCTACTGTGTTCTTCTATCTTGCCTTGTTCTTTCTCACTAAGTACTGCAGGATCTTAACCACACAGTCTGCTTTTCTCCTTCTGTCTTCCACTTCTCTCTCCCATCTCAGCCACCTCGGGCTCTCTGCAGGGACCACAGACCCCCCAGTCTACTGGCAGCAGCTCCATGCCGGACATGCCCAACGAGGTCAAACCTCCCACCCCATCCACCACACCACTGGGGCAAAACAGCACAGCGAGCAACAGGTGAGCAGTCTGTCCCATACTGCCCCACTCCCATTCTGCAGTCCTCTCTCCACCTTACTGCCTGTATTTATTCAAGAAACTGATAATAAAAGGACTTAGGAGATCTTGCGTGCTACGACAGCTTCTGCATGTTTCTCGATTCTGGTTGTTATTTGTGTTTTCAATATCATCTGGCTCAGTTCCACTTGTTTAATCCATTTGTTTGCACTTGGGTGAGCATCTATTAACATTAATTTATTTTCCCAAAGATGTCACAGTTGCTTAACAAATAAATGTTACTGATGAATAAACTGTAGTATTTATGTTATATAAGAATGCAAAGGGCTTGAAACACATGGTACAAAACATCATAGAATTCATCATGTATGCTGCAGTGCATATATGAGTATATTGATAGATGCAATATTATTAAGTTATTTGTCTTTGTGTACCGTATAAATTGCCATATAAATATCTTTTTGTATACATTTACTGTGTTTACACATACATGATTTATATTTGAATATGCATAATGAATCTCTTTGCCTTTGATTAACAGGAATAGTTCAATAAGTATTCAGGACCCCTTTTCAGAAGTCAGTGATCCTGCCTTCCAGAAAAGAAACTTACTGAGCTCTGGAGGCCCTTATCAGTCAGGCATGAACATGGACTCCATGATGCGGATGCAGTTTGAAAACAAGGACCATTTTGCTGGAATGAGGAAGGGTTGGTGATTTGTTTTGGTTAACTTCATTCACTCTAACATTTCTCTTCAAAACCCTTTAATGTTCCATCTAGCCTTCACTATTTTTGTTCATCCTTTACTTTTTTTTAGTAACATCTTTCTCAATGTGTGACATTCTGATGTCCATTTCTTTTTATTTTGAGTTTGCCCCTAATTTCAGTTCTTGGATTGTCCTGTGATTTCATCTTCTCCTCCACTTGTTTGTTTCATGTCTTTTATCCAGTGTGAGTGATTATATTCAGGAGGCTGCTGCCACCTACTGGACAACAATAACTCAGTCAACCGTATCAATCCTCAGCTGCAGGTGGAGAGCAGTGCATGCCAGGTCAGATGCCCCCTGCTGGCATGCAGGATATTTACGGCAGAAATCCTTCTGGCGGACCCATGACTGGCTTGGGCATGGGCCAGCGTACACAGTACCCTTACGGGCCCGGATATGACAGGAGGTGAGAAGCCTAGCCATACATAATGGCCTAACAAAATTATTTAACACTCTTAAAACTTGGACGTGTCTAAAATGTGATGCGCAAAATGAATTAAAGTGGTACTAGTTTTAAGTGAATATATATATTATATGACACAAATTACTACTCTTGTACTATGGAAGCTGCCGGTTCACAATTAGCTTAAAGTTGTCCTGTGAACCACTAAAATCTGTGAATCACTAAAATAGTGATCTTAGATAAAATACATATAGTGTTCTTAGATAAAATACCCCCTTAATTCAGTTACCATTGAGCAAGCTGTAAATCTGAAGGAAAACTATAAAAATGAAGACCAAATACTATTCTAAGGAAATCATATATATATGGTTATATATATATATGGTTATCCCAGTGAGTACTGTTGGGTCATTTGGGAAGAGATGGATGATGCATCATTACCATCATACCAGAAACTGTCTAGACAGGTAAGTCCCTCCAGTTAACTCAAGAGCTCTGCATGCTGGCCTGTAATGGAGGATGGTTAGAAACAAGCCATCACTGAAGAAAAACACATCCAAGCCTGTCTGGAGTTTGACAGAACGTGTCAGACTGAATGTCGCTAAAATACAGGCTAGAGTTTTGAGACGAGACAAGGTTTTCAGCTAAAGTTCAAAAAGCTATGCTAACACTGCCCGTTCCCCGATAAACACCTTCCCAACAGTGAAGAGTTGATAGGGCAACATCATGTTGTCGGGATCTTTTTCCTCTGTGGCGACTGGGCATCTGGTTCAAACTGAAGGACAGATGGATGGTGCAAAATAAAGAGAGGTACTGCAAGACAATCTGCTTCGGCACAAGGCCAAAGCAACACAGGTTGGACAACAAAAGGTGAATGTTCTGCACTGGCCAAGTCCAGATCTCAGTCCAATTGAGAATCTGTGGTACTGTTTGAAATTGGTAAAGCACAAGCATCATCCAACTAACCTGAACTATCCGCAGCAAATCTGCCAGGAAAAATGGGTGCAAATGTCTTCCAAACAGCGTGCAAAGCCGGTAGAAATTTTCTCCAAACTTAAAGTTGCTACTGCAGCAAACGGTGGTTCTGTAAGTTTCGTTTCTTTAAAGATCTGTTTAAAGATACATAATGAACTCTGACTTTGAAACATTACTTTAAAAACACAGTGGTTTAAAATAAAATACTGGATAGAACAATCTGTGTAAGTGACATTTGTAATCCAGACAAATTACTTTTAAGGGGGTTCAATACTTTTGCAAGTCACTGTATAAACAACAAAACTATAATGTGTTCTGTTTCATCTTCTTTGTCTCAATTTTTTTTACCTGCTTCTTCATTTAATCAAAACATGTTTGGTGCCAAGGTAAAATCTGGCAGGTAAGTCATATGTTTAAGCTTACATTCATTTGTTTGTATCTTATCTATCAGGTCAGATCATCTAATGGGCATGGAAGCTAACATGGGTCCCCCTGGGAATCAAGGCAACATGGGTCATGCCAACAGTGATGGGAGCATGTATTCTCCTAACAGATACCCAAATCAACAAAGGTACACATTTGTCTTTTTTACTAACTTAACACATGTAGTTACAGTGCTGAAGCAGTATTTCCAGTACTAAATGCTTTCACTCTCATCACCCTAAACACTATACATCTGCAAGCTAAAAATCAGCCCTCTGATCTCTTTCATCTATTGTGCTGCGCAGACACGATGGTTATGGACAGCAGTATGCAGCTATGCCATATGGGGTCCACCCTTCTGGGATGTACCCTCAACAACAAGTGAGACACTTTCTTTAAAGGACATTCAACGTAAAGGGTCTGCCACATAATAAAACATGTTAAACAATGCTTACTGATCTAAGAAATGGAAAGTATGGTTATTTAGCTAGCAGACGATGCTATTTAGTGTACCAGTAGAATATCATTTTCAAAACAAAACCATTTCTTATGTATATTAAAATATGTAAAAAAAAAAAAAAAACTTCTCACAGGGCTACAAGCGGCCACTCGATGGGATGTATAGCCCTCCTGCTAAGAGGCATGAAGGGGAGGTCTATGGCATGCAGTATGGAGGGCCACAGCAGGACATGTACGGCCAGTACGGGGGCAGTTACCCAGACCGTCGGCCCATGCAGGCCCAGTTCCCCTATGCATACGGACGGGACAGGTTGCAGAGCGCCAGCCAAGGTGCCCAGCAGCATCCTGTGCAGCACGGTATGGTGGCGGGCGGGCATTCAGCATCGACAGGTGACGGGCCGGCACACAACATGTGGCCCTCGAGGACAGATGTGCCCTATCCCTACCCGAGCAGACACGGGACATCGAACCAAGGGTCTCCGTATCCGGGTATGGGACGTGGGGATGAGATGGATGGAGCCAGGGCGGACAACCAGTGGCTCGGGCACCAGCGCCAGTCACCCTACATACCCGGGCACTCCAGCGCCATGCCCCCTATGGGTTCACGACAACCTCCATCTGTATACCAGGCCTCTAACCACATCTCCCGTGACCCAAGCCCTGGCTCTTTCCAGCGATCCATGGAAGCACACATGTCACCTAATAAGGCTGTATTTATGCAGTCTGTAAAGATGCACAAGCCAGGAATGCCTATGCTGGGTGGGGCAGGTAGTGGACTACCAGGCCAGATGCCACCCAATCTGAGGAGAGACTACCCTCTGGGGTCTGTGGAGGGAACCCAGCCCCATCTGAAACCTCGGCGCAAGCTAACCTCAAAAGACACTGGTAAGAAACTGCACTATCATACAAAGGTGATGTGTGTTGATTTACTGTACTCCAGAATGTACAGAATGTTTTATTTCTGTAACTCCTTGTTTTAGACTGTATAATGAATATTTTGAACCTAGGGATGTCTGTGCTTTAACTGGCCTGATATTTTCTGTAGGAACCCCAGAAGCCTGGCGAGTGATGATGTCACTCAAGTCTGGTTTACTGGCAGAGAGTGCGTGGGCTCTGGATACCATCAACATCCTACTGTATGATGATAGCACTGTAGCATCCTTCAACCTGTCTCAGGTATTAATTTATTTGTTATTTATTTACTTATTTATTTATGAACTATTTGTTGCATCTTTGTAAAACCTCATTAGATTGTGCTTAGTCTCCCCCACCCCCAAAGAAAATGTGTTTTTTACCTCTAGTTGCCTGGATTCCTTGAGCTCATTGTTGAGCATTTAAGAAGATGCTTGATTGAAATCTTTGGGATCCTGGAGGAGTACGAAGTTGGCACCCATGGCCAAAAGACTCTGCTCGGGTCAGTTCAGGACCAGAAAGAAGAGGACTTACCAGTGCCAGAGAGCCCTTGTGAGCCAGACTCCAGCCAGGAAGTGGGACCTGAAAATTCCACAGAAGAACCATCTGCCCTTTCTGAGACAGATCCAGAGACAAATATGGAGGATGACCAAAAGAAAGAGATACTGAAAAAAGAGAAAGATACAAAGGATGTACAGGGTAGTGCAAAGGAATGTGAGGAGATTAAGGAGCCTCTTGAAGACCATTTATTATTAGAGACTGAACCAAGACCCAAACAAGCTAGCAAGTATGACAAGCTTCCTTTGAAGATTGTGCCCAAAGACGACTTCGTAGAAGATATGTGTGATGAACTTGGCCACGTGCAGGAGTTCACTAGTGGACTACTTCACTGGAAAGCAGGTGGGGGGGACTCGACCAGTCACATCCAGACCCACTTTGATGCTCGTGGGGAGCATGCCACTACAAATGCACAGGGTAAACAACACAGCGGTACTTTAAAATCAGATGAGGCAGATAACAGCCAAGTTGCGACCATAGATGATGTGCTGTGTCCCCGAGCAAGAGCTCTTTCTGAGGATGAGAACCCTTCAATTTCCTCAAACAGTGCATCATATTCAGTTTGCCTGCATGAGAAGCACAAGGGGATCATTCTGTTGGAGGATGAGCCACGCTGTCCTGACGAGACTCCCCTCTCCACAGCAGCCACCTGGCAGGACTCTTTGGCCAAGCGATGTGTGTGCATCTCCAACATCGTGCGCAGCCTCTCCTTTATCCCCGGAAACGACGGCGAGATGTCGAGGCACGCAGGCTTGGTGCTTATCCTCGGCCGGCTGCTGCTTCTCCACCACGAGCACCCAGAGAGGAAGAGGAGCATGCCCACGTATGAGAGAGACGAGCTCCCCAAGGAGGAAGAGGGCCTGGCCTCCGGCAGGGACGAGTGGTGGTGGGACTGTCTGACAGCGCTGAGAGAGAACACCATGGTAACTTTGGCCAACATAGCTGGACAGCTGGACTTGTCAATGTACCCAGAGAGCATCTGCCTCCCCGTCCTTGATGGCCTGCTCCACTGGATGGTGTGCCCTTCGGCAGAGGCCCATGACCCCTTTCCTTCAGTCGGGCCACATTCGCCATTAAGCCCCCGGAAGCTGGTGCTGGAGAGCCTGTGCAAGCTCAGCGTTCAGGATGGCAATGTTGACCTGATCCTGGCCACACCGCCACTGGGTCGCCAGGAGAAACTCTTCACCTTCCTGGTGCAGCAGGTGGGGGAACGTAAGCAGCAAGCTTACCGCGAGATGGCAGTGGCTGTTTTGACCAACCTGGCCAGGGGGGACTGCTCTGCGGCTCGGGCCATTGCCATACAGAAGAGCAGCATTGGAAACCTTATAGGTTTCCTAGAGGACGGCATTACCATGACTCAGTACCACCAGAACCCACATAGTCTGCTCCACATGGGGCATCCCCCCATGGACCAGCCCAGCGTGAACATGATGTGTCGGGCTGCCAAAGCACTGCTCGAACTGGCCAAGGTAGAGGAGAACAAGCCTGAGTTTGTGCTTTACGAAAGCAGGCTACTGGACATTGCTATATCTACTGTACTTAGCACAAGTGTGGTGGCCATTGTGTGTGAAGTACTCTTTCAGCTAGGCAAATCATGACAGCAGGGGCAATGACTTTAGAACCATACCCCACAAATCACATGGATGAGGCACTTTTATATTTATATTCAAATTTTTTTTTGTCGGTTTATATATACATATACGAAATAAATCTCTATGTATAGCTTATGTGCCCATGTAACACTTTCATTTTGGAATTTTAGAAAATGATTTTAATACAGATATTTAATATTTGATGTTTGAATGTTTGTCTCTTGTTTGTTTTCATTTTAGTAACCAAAGGCAATATCTGACTTTTGGTTCATCAGACTTATGATGCTTTTTTTCTCTTCACTTTATAAACTTTTGAATTTTTCTAAATGTATATTATCAGTATCTGTGAATTTGGTTTAAAAAGCAGAATTATTTAAGATTTGACAATATTGTAGATAGACCTTCGCTTTGGCATTTGCTGATATGAAAGAAATTTGCTTTTTTCCATTTTATTATATCCATCTTTGAAAAATGAATTGTGCAATATTATGGTGCAAATTGCCCATTGGAGGCAAGAAAGATGTGATTTTTTCAGTATTTAACATGCAAATTATGTGTTTTGCCAGGGGTTGGCAGTATTGTATCAGTTGAAAAAAAATATATATACTCTTGAACTGAAAATGTTTATTTTCATCCTTGTTGTCATACCCATCACCAATTGAAGTTTGGAGTTAGCACTTATTTTACACTTCCTTCCTTTTTATCCCCCAGGTACTGCTGTGTATAGATAATGTTGGACATTGTTTTTTCTGTTGTTTCTTTTTTTTTTTAGTTCAGTTTTGTTTTTTCAGAAATGTGGTAACTACACAGTGATTGTAGTTTGTAAAGACAAAATTACCGTTCTTGTTGTTACATCTATGATAACTATTGGTATGAATATTTTGTTAATGGGGTCAGGTTTTTGAACGGGGTAGTGGATATGTTCTGTCTGTATAAAGTTTCTGTATGCTCTGTATAGTAACTGACCACTGGCTTTGGTAATCACGTGTTGAAGTGCCACGGTCAGCATATTACTTGTCAAAATTACATGGAAATGGACACCTAACACAAAATGCTTTTTTTTTAAAAAAAAAATCTTCTGGGATCCAAATGAGCATATTTGTTATCCAAGATCATGTAGTTCAAAATAAATGATGTTGAGCAAAATCTGAAAAAGGGAATGCAGTAGTAAACATGGCTTTCTGACTAATGCGAAGATCTGTCTCTACAAGTACAAAGATGTAAACATTCTATAATGGAGACACACAGTAGGAGGTGAGTCATAAAAATCCCTTATGTTCACATTTTTGTGACTGAACACAGATTAGATTATGTTTTGTGCATGTGCACTGTTGAAAACCGAGCATTCTTATTGATCCTTAGCTCCTCGGTCTTGATGTTGCAGAATCCTTCAGCAAGCTCTAATCTGAAAGACTTAATGACAGGGACCCTGGGCGAAACTGTAATACATTGTAACAGCTGGTTATTGTCATGCAAACCTGAATATGGTAGACCTGAATTTCCATGAGGAAAAAAAAAATGCTGTAGGTTACATATTATGTATGTACCACTTGATGGTAATTGCCTTCTAAGTTGTGCAGTCTATTTCCTGTTCTCAGCAATCTGCCCACTTGTTTAGGCAGCTGCGATAAGTTGGAGGCATGCAAAAGGAGCTTGGAACACCTTCACCATTTCTACCATAACTTTATGTTGTATGGCATTTCTCCGTACCACAGAAATGTGATTCGTCCCTGGATTGTTGGCAGTTAGTGGACTGCAATGCTTAATCATTTTGGACTCGAATGTAAGTGTTGGTGGGAAACAGGATCATGTAAGGGAACTCAAAGGAAAGAATGAGTTTAAATTGTAAAAGGGGTCACCAGTCTCGTCAAAAATCATAGTCATAAGGGGTTTCTGTAGCTGGCGTCCATTTTTTGTTTCTAATGCCATTTTCATGGGTGTGTTAGTTTTCTTTGTATGCTTTTTTATTGGACTATTCGTGGTATTTAACATTTTTACATAGCCTCCTATGTATGTTACAGTGTAACTATGGCTTGTGTACATGAATATAAAAGCTTTCATAAACTTTCATGTAACACTTTGCACATATGGACCAATTTCCTGTTTCTTTGGAAACCTTGTATACTTCAATACAGTTTTGAATATCTCTCCCTCTCAGTCTGTCCCTGTCTGTTTGTATGTGTGTATATATACACACACACACACACACACCAGAGGCATGAGGGTCCTTCAAGGTATCTTAGCTGTTCCCAGGACTGCACTATTCTGGACACAGATCTTGGATGTCATTCCAGTGATCTGCTGGAGCCACACCTCCAGTTTGGAGGTCACATCCCCTAGTGCTCCAAATACTACAGGAACCACTATTGCCTTTACCTTCCACATTTTTTGGACCTCTTCTTTCAATCCTTGGTATTGCTCAAGCTTCTTGTGTTCCTTGTGCCTGATGGTGCTTTCACCATGACATTCCTCTGATGTTTATCCATCACTATTATGTCCAGTTGGTTAGCCATTGTCATTTTTCCTATCTGTATCAGGAAGTCCCACAGGATCGTAGCTTGGTCATTCACCACCTTTGGGGGAGTGTCCCACTTAGACCTTGGAACGTCTAGTCCAAACTCGGCACAGATATTTCTGTATACTATGCCAGCTACTTGGCTATGGCGTTCCATGTACACTCTGTCTGCTAGCATCTTACACCCCGCTGTTTTGTGCTGGGTTATCTCAGCTCTGCTCCTCCACATTGCTATCCTTCTCAGGTTTCTGCTATCTGAGGTATTCACTAAGCACTTCATCATTTAGGGCCATCTTCCTGTATCTTTTTTGCTTCATCCTGAATAGTGGCTCTGATGCTCACTATTCTCAGCTCCCCTCCTACCGCTTAGTGTACAGTCTCAGAGTGCTATATTTGGGATGAAACCCTCTATGAATTGTGAGGAGTTTCCTTGTCTTGGTGTCAGTGACTTATATCTACTCCTTTGGCCATCTTATTATGCTGGTGGGGGGTCTGATGACTGGCAGTGCATAGGTGTTGATAGCCAGGATCTTGTTCGTCCCGTTCTTCTCAAGAGTTGCATCACTTTTTGTAGGTAATTGGCTGTGGCTGCTTTCCTTGTGGCCTCTTCATGATTCCCATTTGCCTGTGGGATTCCAAGGTACTTGTAGCTGACCTCAACATCTGTTATTTTACCATCTGCAAGCATGATCGCCTCAGTTCTAACTACCTTCCCTCTCCTTGTAACCATCCAGCCACACTTATCCAGTCTGAATGACATTTAGATGTCACTGCTGTATATCCTGGTGAGATAGATTAGTTAGTCAATGTCTCGTTCACTTCTACAGCTTGATATCATCCACGCAGAGGAGGTGGCTGATGGTTGCTCCATTTAACAGCTGGTATTTGTAGCCACTCTTGGTGATGATTTCACCTGGCAGGTTCATGCCTTTGCATGAACCCGCAGCTCCCCAAATCTCCTTTGTAAATACAGTAGTTGATGTTGACCTGTTCTATTGGTCTGAAATTGGCCTATGTGGTTGTCTTTTACAGCCCCATTACGTTCTTGATGAAGGATTTTAGAGTCCTGTTGATGTTAAACAGCCTTAGGCATTCCAGGATCCATGTGTGGAACAATGAAACATAGGCTTTCTTGTAGGCAATCCAAGCAGTTGGTCTGTCTGGTTTTACAGTTTGAGTTTTATCCACCAGTAGCTGGTGCTTGGCTCCTCTGATGTTCTTTTCAATGCCTTTCTGGGGGCTTTGAGCCATGTATCTATGCATCTTAGATGCAATTATGCTGTACAGGAGCTTTCTGTACATGTTGTGCAGAGACAGGTTATGGGCTGGTAGTTGGGACTGTCATGATCCGGACTGTCCAGCCTTCAATTAACCATTCAGGGTGGGTTCCACGAATTAGCAGCAGGTTCTTTTGTGCTGCTAGGTACTCATGGAGTGCAGTTAGCTTCTTCAGCCAATAGATGTGGACAATGTACAGCTCTTGTACAGGGCTTGGAGATGTACTGCTCTTCATAGTTGAGACCCTCCCTTGGACATTGCTAGTGTGATAGTTACTGGATCCTGTTGTGGTCTGCTCTCAGGTTCAGTAACTACTGAGCATTGGTGTTGTGTGATGCCTCCTTATCCCCTATACTTTTCCAGGATTGTTCAATCTCCAGCTTTAGTGGATCTATTCTCATGCTACATTTTAGAGTACATTAATGGTTGGATATCTCTGTGGATTATGCCACTGCTTTCAGTACAGGAGACCAGGGATTTGAGTCCCAGCCAAGGCATCTCCAGTGTGGTCCCTAGGGCAAAGTTCTTAATGCTAACTGCCTACCTCACTAACAATGAGAGACTGAAACAAGAGAGTCACACTGGCCTGGATGTTGCCTGGGTAGTGAGGTCCATGTCTGACTACTGGAACAAACGAAAGACACTCGTGGACAAGAGTGGAGAACAGAGGACTGTTGGAATGATACTACACAAGCAACCCCAGTATAAGAGGGTATATGCAGAGAATGTGGAACCTGCGGATATATATTTCCTGTTATAGTGAAGTGCATAAGGTTTGAGGAGAAACAGCAATTTCTGTGGTCTAACATTCTGTTCTAATGAAGACCCTCCCTCTGTCTGAAATGACCTTTTTCTTTGGAAACTTTTGTATTATCATTTTGACTCTCTCTCTCTCTCTCCCTCTCACACACACACACACACGTATGTGTATGTGTGTGTGTGTGTGTGTGTGTGTGTGTGTGTGTGTATACAATGATGAAAAACGCAAAGCGCTTCTGAATTTGTAGGAGCAGAATTCATTAGCGCTTTGCTTTCACAGATGTTTGATGGACTGATGGACCTCTGTCCAAAACATCCTCTTCTCTAGAAACTCTGTGTACTTCAGTATTCTGAACATCCCTACATCTCTTATACTGCTACTCACCTGGAATCTTCGTCGGATATATTTGATGCATCTCTAGTAAGCGATATCTAGTAGTAAGTCTAAGGTAAATAGCCTAAGCTACTACTTGATCATAGCCTTCTAGCCTACATTCCCCACAATCCTCTTTACACTGCTTCTCATATTGCCAACCTCCAAGTTGCTCGAAATTATTGCCAGTTGCGAGGGTAAAAACAGCGGAAAGTGGTAATAATAGTGTTCTTTCGATATTGATTTTCCAGTTTTTTGTTCATTATACCAAGGATATTTCAATTTAAAAAGCAATTATAGTTAACTGATTATCAGTTATATATCGCATATTTGTCATGCAAGACTTGAGATGGCGATGTCTGTGCACGAACGAGGACGTCAGTTTGTCAGAGCTACAGTAGATTGCAGCCGCCTCTTCAGAATCAGGGTCCCCTGCTAGTGTTTGCCTCACTGTGTGGGGTGTGAGTAGAGACAGGGCTTGTCAAACCAGCCTACGTTTAAACCTTAGACCTTAAAACATCAGAAGCTCGCAGTGAGGAAATAACTTGATGATGGAAGAATTCAAAGGGAAAAAATGGTTAATTTAATTTTGGCTGCTACTCGCAATAAACCTGGATAACACAAGGTGCATCTCGCAACTAAGGACTAAGAAGCTTCTTTTTGGTAAGTTAATGTTGGCTAGCTAGTACCTCAAAAAAGTTTAAGTTTAAAGATGGGATAGGCTTGCCTTAGGTGGGGCAGGGTAGAGGGAAAATGGAACAGCGTAGACAGTCTTAGCTTGCTACCTAGATAGCTAGTTAGCTGCATATTTTAACTAACATTAAGGATTTGCTAGCCACGTAGGACGCAATCTAGCTAATGTTCCTAAGTTAATTCACTAGATAGCTAGTTAGCCATATTTAGCTAGCTATGTTAGCCAAGTGCAACTTTTGTTTTGGTGAAATTTGTAATTGTTACTCTACGGATCCAATGTACTTTGTATAGTTGGCTACCTAATAAACATGACGGCCACAGATAAAGTTTTTGAAACTACAATGTAACTATGTACTATGTAAAAACTTTTTAAGACATTTGTGTTATTTAACCTAGCTATGCTAGCTATCTAGCTAACGTGAGCGAACTCATAGTTACGTTTTCAAATAGCTGACTAGTTACAGTGGGGTTAGTCGCCTAACATTTAACTTGGGTTAATTAGAATATGTTATATTAGCTGTCCTAGTTAGCTATGGTTCATTCGTTCAAGCTGCCTGGATATTATTATACTGGCTATCTAACTCGCTAGCTATATTTAGCCTGCAAGATAGCCTCCATCTAGTTGACTATAAAAATCATCGTTAAATGTTTAGGTGCTCTCAGTTAGGGTTTATGGATTTGGTGAGCTGGTGAGGGGCTTAGCTAAATAGTTAATGTGAAGTTGTCTGCTTTCTGCTACAGTTAAACGGTTAGATAATACGTAACGTACAGTCAGTTTATTCATAATAGTTTAGCTAGTTGTGTTGGGATGAAGATAACCGTTAGCGAGCTAATTGGGTTATATGACTATAAACTATATTTTTGTCAGCAGTCCATCAGGTACATCAGATAAACCAAGCTCTTGTTAAAGTTGCGTGCTAGCTAGCTAACCTAGCTAGTTCGGTTATCTGCCCACCTCTCTAGCCTTGAAAGCTAGGTAGTTGGCTAGCTAGGGTTAACTGTCCTAGCTAGCTCTGTTCCTTGTTTGACAGTTATACAAGTATCAGGTACGCATGTGCTTTTAATCCACTACTTCAGATTAGCTATCAATGTGTCGAATTTTAATATTAAGGTTCGTAACTAATAGGTTTGCTAAATAATATATCTAATAACAGATTATCTTAAAATTGATCATTTTCAGGTACCTATCTAGCTACCCAGCAAACCAACTTTTCAGTGCAGTACCTGTCAATCAAAGCCTTTTAAATAATAACTGTGCTAGGTTGTTTACTGCTTACGTTAAAGTGTTTGATTTCACCTTTGGATCCCCAGGCTTGTTGTGGAGTATTTCCTTATTCGGATGCATTTCGGTGTAGCCGAGCATATGCGAGAGTGTGAATACAGTCAGATCAGCACGCGCAGCTCCACACCAATGGAGTCCCCGCATAAGAGGAGGACTGTCAAGAAGAAGTGGCAAGTTTTCCCTGGAAGGAATAAATTCTATTGCGATGGTAGGATTATGATGGCAAGACAGACTGGTGTTTTCTACCTAACCCTAGTCCTCATCATCATCACAAGTGGATTATTCTTCGCATTTGAGTGAGTTGTGTTTTTATGACGGCCTACAATAGACGAGTTGGAAACCTTTGTTATTTCACCATTAACAGTACAGTTCTGTACCTGTCCTTTTGCATTTGAAGTGTGAGATGTACTTCAAATTTACCATTAGCATTTTATTAGAGGAAACTTTGGAGAGAGTGGTATTCTGGGTAATTTTGAAATCACTTTTCAAATTCATTAAGTTCTTTACAGTGATGTAAAACAACTGGTGGTCAACAGATATTTCAGACCTATTTTAAACACAAAGCTAGTCTCCAAAGTCCTTTCAGGAGTTTGGCCACTCTTAATAGTACCTGCAGCTTTATTACAGATGCATTGCAAGTAGGGACAAACAAAAATAGTCAAGATGGTCGGTTCTAAATTGAAGTCTTTATGGAGTTAAGCAAACCAGAATTAATATATTTTTCTGACACGCTAAGATTGCTTGCTCCTTTATTGTGGGATACATTTCAGTGTGGAAGCAGTCTGTTTACATCTAAACATTTGGTAGATGCTCTTATCCAGGACTTACATTCAAATCATAAGTATGTGAATGTAGTGTATCTTGAGAACTCTTGTTGGTCCAGCATAGTGCACTAATCTGGGCAGCGAATTCCCAGTCTCCCACAGTGGAGGCAGTGGTGGATGGCATGTTTCTTTATAAGTTTCAGACTTGGCTCCAGTCTCACCTTTGTGCTAATGTATGTGTCTGTGAGACTATATAAAATGACTATATGAAATGAAAGCAGTTCCTCCTACAGGGGTAGACCCTTGACAAGTTTTAATACATGTTACATTTATCTATAACTCTCAAAGTAGTAGCAGGTAATGGTTGTAGGCCAGTTCTTTATACCAGGTGTGCAATGCACCTGTGATAGCTTCCACTGCGGTTGTCACAACAGAAGTAATCCTTATTTTTTTTTGCCAATTTCTCACTGCATTTGTTTTAAATAACATTTCTTCAAAAAATTTTGAATCAGTATGTGTTTTTTCCCATTTTTTTATGATAAAAAAATGAACACAATGTTATCACAATATTATCTCATTGTCAGCCACCACAAACACACAGTATTTAGTTGTGTGGTTTGGAGACCTTTGTGATGCAATGTGAGAGTTAACTCCCTGTGTCTTCTTGAGAAGGCATCACAGAGTAGTTTTAATATGCCCCAACATTGCAGTTTCTTTCACTTACCCAGTCTGCTATTGTTTAGAGATTCGTTTGGGTGTCTCCTCTGTAGGGGAAAGCAAATCTTGGGGTAAAAAAATCTGCAGTTTGTTTGAGTGTTGACTCATTAGATTCAGATATTTGCAAAATCATAGTCAGCTGCCCCTCAGATTTTGGTATTAATATTCTGGACTTTTTTTTTTTCATCACAGACAGATATCCATCTTTGTGAAAATTGAGATTTAGGTTATATTTAATCATGGGTTCTTTTGTACCTTTACAGTTTCTACTGAAGTGTGCATGTTTGCTGTCACCTTATTTTCTGTAGTACTTTGGCACTCTTAGGCACTACTTTTTCTCATTGTGTGTCTGCATGATACTGCATAAAACCATTTTATTTAATTCTTGAAGTTACTTGTGAATTAGCAATAGTTTTGACAAACATGACAAAAACATTGTAATCACCCCCTGAATAAATGTCTAAAGTCTTTAGAACAAACTAATTAAAACATGCTTTCTCTTCTCAGAAGAGGTTTCTCTGTTATCAAAACTGCTCAGAGCTTCACAGATGTCGCATCTAAGGGATATTTCGGACACTTTCACATTCTTAACCTCGTAGCTTTTAAATATTGCTGGGTTAAATACATGTTTTGGGACAATATTGATGTATTGTTATTTGATATTCTGACATTTTTGGTGTTGGAGGGTATGAATTCCCAAGTTTCTGGTAGTAGTTTTAGCTATGCTTTAAGGTAGAATGCTTTTCAAGGTAGAATTGCAAGAACCAAAAATTAGGCTTGAATCTTGCTCTTTTTTTCTGATAGGCCCATTTTCCCCCCGTATGTTTACATATTCATGTTCATTGAGTGCAGTAATATGGTTTATCTTTTATGTTTATATACTTAGAAGCTACGCTAATGTTTATGTATATACTACATGGTCTCACAGACACCTTGCTTGTTTATTATATTACACTGATGGAGGAATGGAATCCTGTCAGCCTAGACACCAACTCTGTGATGTCCTTTAGAGTTCACCTCATGTGGACCTTTATCCCAAGTATGCAGTGTTAGATTTCTGTACATTGGAAACACCTTGGTTATTAGATGAACTTCCCTGGGTGAGACTTCCCACTGGAACAGTTTTTGATTTGTTTGTAGTAAACTCCCCAGATGGCTAAATACTACAGGAAAAACTGGATTGATGTGTTTTATGACCAACAGGAGAAAGTTACTCTGATTGGTTTTGTGATTATATTGCCTGACAGCAGCTTAAATGAGCAGAAATACATCACTCGTACTATTACACTAAACTTTATGTGCATCTGTATTCCAGTTTACAGTTAGTCTTATTCTCTCTCTGAGTCTTAAAATATTTCTGAATGCTGTTAAAATGGGTAAATAGCATGTGTATCAATAGTGTACCTGCAACTGTGCTTCTTTTCTAACTGAGAAACATCTTTTCTAACCAAAACTACACACTCTGCCACTGTTGTCCTGCTATATGTTCATGTAGAAGACAAATTTGTTTTGACATGTAGTCATGTCAAAGCTTGTTCTTTCCAAATTGATTAATGGATGCTAATCTGTGTAAAAAAAAAAAAAAAAAAAGAAAAGGGAAAAACTAGGCCTATATAGTTGGAACAATATATAGTTTTACTTGAACTAAATGTGTTTGCTACATGTACACGAGTTTCAGATTCAGATATACTTTATTGATCCCAGAGGGAAATTGCGTTTCATGACTTGTTTACATTTATACAATGGAATGCTCTCAGCAAATAATTACACTAAACACATTTTTTAAGAGAGGACGAGAGAGATTCGAGAGTTAACCAAGACTTGTACAAAGTGACGTGAACATCTGTTAAATGCTGCACCTGTGAAAGATTTGTCCATCTCTTGTAGGTTCCAAGTCTAGGCATATGTATCTTCTTGTACTTGTTGTAAAATAGCATCAAATAAGATATATATTTGTGTTGTCCTTAATGGATGGCTTAGGCAAACCTATGGAAATTCCCTATTCCGCTTTATTTGTGCTCAGAATTGCACAGTACAATTAGTCATACTCGTGAAAATAGTCGTGATTGTGATGACGTTTGATAACACAAGCTCTGGCTGCAGTGCTTTATTCACATCTAGGGAATCACAATTATGCTGTGATGGGAGAGAAGAGTGTTTCCTTCTTTCCCAAGGATTTCCTTTGTGTTGCTGAGGTTCAGACCTAAAGGAAAATGTGTCCTGTTACAGTAGCCCAAAGCATTTGCTTTTCTTTTAAACAAAGAAACGAAGATATTGTGTGACTTATTGTGCAAACAGACAAGTACAGAGTTTTCAAATTTCCTTCTGTCTCTGACCCCCTGTTGAACCCAAACAGAACATGTATACATATACTATTTTACTAAAAGAGATGCCAGTAAGTCTTGATTTTAATATACATTTTTCTAGTTTAAATCCATTGATTTTATAGCATATAGTATAACTGCTTTACACCAATGATTGTTATAAGGATTCTTTATTGTAAGATGTACATGTGATTGATTGCATGAGAGAGAAGAAAAAAAAGTGGTCACCTCTAATTTCATTACCAAATAAACATTTTTCTGATTTAACTGTTTATACCACAGTGGTAGAGTCACCCATTGACATAGTTAATATAAAAGGTCGACTTCCTTCTTTTACAAAGTTATGTTTATAATGTCCTCTGAAGGTAGTTTACATGGTTTAGAAAACCAAGCAGAATTGATGCGTGAGACCTGCACCTAGGAATGTACAGCTCCAGGCCTAGGTTATAGGAATTTGCTCACGACGGCCTCTGAGGAAATGTCCTAGATTCTCATGTGGTCCAGTAGCTCAGTGCGTCTTGGGTGGGACAGTTCCTCTTAAGATCCCTGTTGCTTGACTGTTTACAGCAATGCTTGTTTCCTCCAGAGAGGTTCAACCAAACCTAAACGGCTGTTTGGCATTGCTTACTGGTACATGCAGTTTTATGACAAAAGTTAAACTGAGTAAATGTACTGGATCTGTTGAACTGCAGTGTCGGGTCCACAGGATTAACAGTACGGTGAGTGATCTGGCATCTTCCCCTTTCCCTGTGATTTCCTTTCTCGTTGTGCTTCTTTCTCTTCATAGCTTAGAGCACAAGCTGAGTTGCCATCAGACTCTACACCAGAACCAGAGGTTCAATGTGCCCACTCCAAACCCAGAGGCAGTGTGGTATCGACAGCACAAGTGCAGTATGTTACACTCTTGTTTTCATGCCTCATGCACTGCCTCAGCTGGATCTATGTGACTTGGTGTAGCTGATAATTCTGGCTTATTTTGATTTCATATTTCCATATCCATGGGGTCCTTCCATGCCAATTCACTGGGCCTCTGTATCATCTCATTATAGATATTTGAGCCTCTGAATAGAAAAAATTCATGTCAAAGTGGTAACATGACATTTGTTTAAGGTTTTATTTATTTATTTAACACCCCCCCACCCCCCCGAAGTAGAATAGACTAATACACCGCTTAAATGTATTTATTTATTCATAGGCTGATTATCATTGGTAAAGGAATTGGTGAATTCTGCGATTTTACTGTTCGTTCTTGCCTTACCGTCAGTTAGCGCCGCAGATGAAGTTTAAGTTATTGTAGCATTTGCCTGTGGTATCGCATGTCGGGTGTTTGGTAACACCATACAATAACTAATAAACTAGTTTACAGCATGTAATTGTATTATTTCTTTTTTTTTTCTCTTCTTTGCAATAGTGTGAACTTGGTAACCTCTGCAACTTCGGCAGCCATCTTTTGTGTTTATGGGGGTGCGTTTTATCTAAATGTTTTCACATTTGTTGCAAGGTTTTGCAAATTATCCAATTATCTTGATGTAGCCGTGACGTATGGCACCACTGGGACTAACCCGAGCTTTGCCAACGCAGTGTGAAAGCTTCGTCTTAGCTGGGTGATTTACTCAGAGACCATCCACTCCCTTTATTGGAAATAGTGAAAAAATGATATTAACTTTTTACACTAGTTACCATGGTAACACCACCCCAACTCCAGTATGCCGTGTCATCCTCAGTAGGTAGTTTTCATCTCCATGACAACTGAAACACCCAGAAATCTCAGTTTAATATTGGAACGTACTAATGCATGTGGCCATGCAGAAGCCTTAAAAACAACTTTTGCCAGGTGGAGTGATTGTAAGATTAAGGGAGCAGAAATATGGGGATGACACAGATTGCACTGTTTTTGTTTTTTTCAGGGGGCCCTTATATAATTTGTCAGTGAATCACTTTCACTCACATTTTCTTTGTTTTGAAGGTTTAACTTTCTTAAATCTTAAATTATGGATTGTTGATGCATGAGGGAGAAAAGGCAAATATAAGCTGGTAAGTTTTGTAAATGTAGCAACTGTACTGGAGCATCACAGCACTGCACTGAAAACATGCTTTGCTATACCACTACATTGATCAGTTCAGGAGGGAGCTGAAGGTACACACTGTCTCTCTAATGGCTTCAGTGTGATGTTCCTAATCCATCTGCATTACACTCAGGCACTCACTCTGCCTCCTGCGTTTAATGGCTGGACGCATCCATTCTACAGATGCACAAAAAAGCAGTAGGACTGAAGTAGTAAGGAAATCCCGTTTCAAATTGGTACGCGTTCCTGAAATTCTGAAGGCACCAGGAATAACAACTGGAACAACAACATGTTTATTTTATGCATTTCCCTCCTGACCCTTTGCACACTCTTAATTCCATCAGGTTCTTGGTAATGGATCCAGCAAATCAATATTGATGCAAGCGTGAGAGAGACCCATTAAATCTATGCTAATGATTGCTATTCCATGATATGATCGTGATCTTTGGTAGAGGGGTGTTGGAGCACTGTTGTCATACCACATGTGTATTGTTTATCTTTCATGCTTTCATACTTTTACCATCTTTTAAAAAAAAAAAATGTTTGTGGTTGAAAGCATAGCGCTTATGCAGGACAAGTCTGGTATAGAGGCATTTCTTTGCTCTATTGGGATATCTGTGCAGAAGAATCCAGTGTTCACATCAGAGCTCTGCTCATCTGTGGTGGTATAGAGGTAGTCTTGTTCCATAACCCATAAAGACTACACAGCCATTACATCGTCCTGGAAAGCTATTATGCTATTTGGATTAATGAGGCAGGACATGGGAAAGACCAACATCATCCAAAATAATTTGATTAGAGTAATCTGCACCTAGCTTGCAGGAATAACAAGATTGCAGTGTAGTTCTTATTAGATCTTCTTGTTAATTGTGGATCATAAAAAATACACTGATCATCACTGGCTACCTTTTTTCAGTAAAACATAGCATTGAAATCAAATGGCATGTACAGACTAATCGCATCACGAGCACAAATTGTAATCTTGAGACATTTGCAACTGTTACTGACACTAAAACCAATAATAAGTTCTAATTCATAGGATTTTTTTTTTTTTTTTTTCTCCTCTTCTTGTTTCCTCCACAGCTGTCCATACTTGGCTCTTACTCTCACGCCAGCTATCCCTGTGATTGGTGGTGTGCTGTTCTTCTTTGTGATGGGGACATTACTCAGGACCAGCTTCAGTGACCCCGGGGTCCTCCCCAGAGCTACCCCAGACGAGGCTGCAGACTTGGAGAGACAGATAGGTCTGCTCCCTTTCCCCACTCTGCCCTCCACTGCCTCAGTAAATCAGCAGATTCTCACTCCGCTGTTGTACTATGTTTCTTTTTCAGCATTTCGAACTTTTAATTGTATTAAGAGTCTTTTTCCATGTCTCATTCAGTGCAAGTATTGTCTTTGTAAAAATGTGTTGCTTTTAATCAAAGGCATGTCATTAGTAAGGCAAAGATGACCGAGTTCTCCAGATGTCCTGTCTGTACCATCTTGTCATAACCTAGTTAAACTTGAGAGACGAAGTTAATCCATTTGCTTCAATGTATACACCACACTCTCAAACTGTTATTGAGAGGTCTGCTGTGACCTTCAGTCTGTCAAAGATGATCGCTTTATGCTGCCTGCCAGCAATGTCCTTAAGCAGCATAATGAAAAAGATATCAAGTCCTGCTTGTATTGCCTGTTTCATCAGGTTTATCACCCTCCTAAAAAAAGGGGAAGGGAAAGTGTCTTAATGGAATTATAAGCTTTTCTGAATTTGAAGTGCGTCAGGAAGCTTTTCTCTGGCAAGGTATCTTGTGCATAAAGAGTAATGCTGACCTCTAATTGTGGGAATTGAGAGATGATGGATCACTCTTTCACTGTGGAACAGGGAGAAAGCAAATGCACACTCAACAGGATAGACCTGCATAATAAGAGTCCCACCTGAACACACTCAACAGGATAGACCTGCATAATAAGAGTCCCACCTGAACATCCTTAGTGTACAGCCAGCAACCTGCTTGCTTGTGCCTTTTATAATGTTTGTCTCACTCAGTTTTTTATTATAGTTTGTCTATTATAGTTTTTTTTTTTTATTATAGTTTGTCACATAAGCGGCGTCACCATCAACAAGTTACAGATTGTAATCACTGGGTATTTATATATATATAAGCTCTACTTGTGGATGTGCTGTGCTTTGTCCTCCTTTTGAAACTAAATGAATTGAATCTTAATTAATGTCATGTAAATGTATTATCAGTCATATAGCTGTGTATCCACCGGATGCTTAACCAGTAGCCCTGTACGAAAAAGACGACTGGTGGCACGTCATGTTCCTCTGAACACAAGGAAGAGTGGTGGTAGTGTTGCGTTTTATCGTTTTACGTTTAGGTTTATCCTAAATATTTTAAATAGAGATTATCCAGATTGAATAATACATTTTTCCCTGATTTAATCATTTATTGCTGAAGTTCATAAAAGATTTAGATTTGGTGATGGCCCTCTCACACTACTGAAAATTCTGCTGTGTAACTTTAACTTATTTTCTGGTTAAGTGGGATCATAGAAATAACTGCAGATGGTACAAGTTCTTTCTCCATGGGAGTTTTCCATCATATATTCCACAGGACATTGGCAGGACAGGGGATAATGGCTCTAATAGGAACTGTAGCAGGAGTCCCGTGTTAGATGATCATACTCGGGGAAACATGACTCTCTTATTTGATTTATTAATTTTATTTATTCCCCTGGGGGAATATACTCTGTCCAAATTCTATTTGATGCAAAATTGTAGTTGGTGGATTTAACACGGGATATAATTCTGTGCTGTGCATCTTGTAATATCCTTTCATGTAACTAAGTGGTGTTGCCTCATTGCCTAGACAACAAGAGGAGTGATGTGAATGGCTAACAAACGTGTGGAAAAGAAAGTTCAGGGGGCCACGGAGATTCAGATCTTGCCTATGTATTGTACACAATATAAACGTACAAATGCATGCGCTACTGGTACATTTCTCTTCACAAGTGACCTAGGACACAAACACAAACACCCACCCTAGAAACAACACCCCCTCCCAGAGAAAGAAACGGCCACAAGACTACACTTACCCCTTAACACAAAACACCGACGCAACCTTAAACCCAACAAAAATGGCAGCCACCCCCTTCCATCTGTACCAAAAACCAAAAGCGTAATACAGATGTTCAACCGCAAACAGCATTACAAGGGAAAAGGAAAGTGTGTCCATATGGGAAGCGAGGTCATACACCAGCTATAGAACCCAGATAAGGGCTGTAGTACATTCACTGGTCCCAAACCCCCCCCCCCCAAAAAAAAAACCACAACCTTTTTCCTGATCTTTTATTTGAAACATTACATCGAACAGATCTATAATCAGTCATTTTTCAGGTTCTCTTTTGTTGCATGTCTTGCTGTTTTGGAGTATAGGGAGGGGAGTTTGCTTTTATTTATTTATATATTTCAATTTAGTTTCTTTTCAGCATTGCGGTTTGGAGAGTGTTCTCTCACTTCTGTCTTTTTTTTTCTTTTTTCTTTTTTTCCTCTTTCTTTGGAAGCATGAGAACCTAGTATTTGACAGATGGGAAAAGCACAATCGAGAGCTCTCAAGTAGAGAGAGCTGTGCCGGTAATCATACAGAAATTAAAATGAGTAACGTGTAACAGCAGAATGATGAAAGGGAATGCTGGCTTCTCTTTTGATACAGTGACAGTTTGTGCAAGTGTTTCCTCTGTGTCTGTGGGAGTTCACTGGTTTCATTAAGATCATTTACGCTTCTTCATTATTACCAGTAGTTACTGGTAGAATCTCATCTGTTCTACTCTCTGACTACAGTACTAAACTTTTTACATTCAACATGCCTGGACTTGCCACAGATGGATAGATGAGACTGGTTTACTTTGTACCATCAACCTCATTCCTTGCAGGCTAGATTGTGAAATTTTGGCACTGCTAAAAAGACCTGGCACCAGGCTAATATTCAGACTGGGGGAGAATTCTTGAACTGCACATGGGAGAAAGAAACAGACAATAGAAAGATGGATCAGTGCATTGTGGTAGCAGTTCAGCTGAAACTATTTTGGCTTATAATAATATTCAGTGATGTACTTTTTTTTTTTTATTAATTTTTTTTATTAAATCATCAAACAGCAGCTAAATCCAGAATAAGTTTTTTGTAGACTGTCATTTTTGTCTATATCCTAATGTCTGTATTCCATGTGTAAATACTTCCACGGTCAAATTTGTTTATTCGATCTACTTTTTTTTTTTTATGTAAAAAGTGTTATTCACTAAAATGATCAGATCGTTTGAGATGTTTGAGGTTTGTAATAAAATTTACATCAGAGATTTATACCTATTAGGCAAGGCAGGAATTATTTGTGATTGTCTTGCAATGATGTGATTTCTTCCATATTTGATTATTCATATCTTCCTGTAACATTAGTCAGTGACTAATTCATAACTGGGTAGCTGTGAGTAATTGCATTGCTTGCCTTGGTTTTTATTTTATTTTATTTTTATTTTTTTGGTGTTTCACAGCACTAGTCAACCCACAGCTTTTCATCCGTTTTAGCATTGTGTAGTCTGTTGTGTAGTCTGTTGTGTAGTCTGTTGCTAAAGGTCTGCATGACTTCCAGCAGATATGCATGTTAAGCACTTCTCATTGCCCTTCCACTGCTGGATGGTAATTGGCTACTCTTGACGTTCTTTTTAGCAGAGGGAAAGACTGGCTGACATTAAAACCCCCTACAGCCTGCTTTGTGCTATAGAAACATTGAGAACCACTTTCATGATTTTTTTAGGGCATGAAATACTTTCGAGTTCTTGAAGTGAGCGAAGGTGTAGCATTTCGCTTTGTAGTAACAGAGCTTGAAATTACAGGTAAAGAAACGTTTGTTCTTCTCTCCCCCCCCTTCGGTCTTTCCAAATATTACATCTGTCTGTTTTGAATAATAATATCAAAACCTCAGTAGTAAAAAAAATATAATGATTAGGACCATCTCTACAGATAATAGAAAACTAGACAAAGTCCCTTAACACTTTGAAATGGCCAAGTAACCTATAAGCAATATCAACGTTTCATGTTACCAAAATGCACCAGTCCTGCAGAGTACTGCAAGCAGTACCAGAAGGATTTGTTCATACATCCAGATCAACATTGACATGGCTGTGAAGAGCACCTGGCTTTGATTGAGGCCATATTCTTAACCATTTTCAGTGCTGTTAGGCTAAATAGCTGGGAGCTTTAGTAATGACCAAGTATATCCTTTTTTTTTTTTTCCTCTTCTCAGTTTTCCTTTGCTAGGGAGTTGTGATGCTGTATCTCCTCCTACACTCTCGTGTTTCAGGTTGGGCTCTTGACAGCAGAGGCGAGAAAAGAGAGAGGGAGAGAGAGAGAGAGCGGGATGGAGAGAGAGCGAGCAAGATGGCCTGCAATGCAGAAAAGAGAGAATGAAATTTACATTGATCGCATGAAAGAAGAGAATATCCATATGCTCAATTTACTGTAATCACCTTTAGACACCTACACTCTCCATCTTTCTGCCTCTTCCCTTGCTGTTTTGTTCTCTTTCTATACATAATCATCCCACCTGCAGCTTTACCATTCACACATGCTTGTGTAGAGAGCTTATACAGCCTCCACATCATCAATGACATATTACAAGGCTCTAGTTCAACAGTATTTAGGGTGGGGGTGTTATAAAACCACCACCTAAACTCTACATATGCTGCCATTTATTATTAGAGATGCACCATCATTGAATTTGTTGTACCAGTGTGTGAACTGATAACTTGCACCTTGTGCACAGTGTCATGATGATGATAACTGATGATTTTACCATTGTGTTTTAAAGCAAGTTCACACTATAATTACTGCTGTATAAAGTGACGTGTTCAACTCCAAAAATGGCTTAGTAATTAATTGCATACATAGCAATGTCACAGATATTAGACATCACAATTATTGTAAACGTACAACCCTTGATCTGGTACAAGTAAAAGCTGATGGTTGTAAAGCCCCCAGAAATAAAATAACTGCAAACCTCGTTACCCAATATCAGTGTCTTATTTAATGAGTTAGCAGCAAAGTAAAAAAATTTAAATGAACTAAAATTTAATTAAAACTCAGGTTTCAGGAAAAAGACAGGTTTCACTATAACTATCTGTGAATTTATTAGCATTTTTCTTGTAACTTTAGCAACATAAAATAGAAACAATGCCAAAATTAAACGGGCTTAATTTATTGCATGAAATTAAAATGATTTGTTTTGTTACTAATCTACAATTCCAATATCTAACTGATATTGATCAATTAAAAACTGTCCTCACCTTCAGATAATATATTGGCTGCAAAATTGTGCATGTTTCATCATTTAAAAAAGATAAATCTGTATTTAAAAAATTAATAAATCTGTTGTATTTACCCAGGCAGTGTTCTGTCTGAAGAACAACAGTATAAACTTGCACACACTAGTCCATGTTCTGGGTGTGGTCATGAGTCATTGTAATTTTTTAATCCATGCTCTATAGTACAAAGTAGGACTAGATTGAGACAGTGAACTGTCTGTATTTCTGTGCACATTTGAGTGTTCGTACTTAAAGAACAGAATGTACAGCTATAATTTTGAACATGTAGTTTAGTTTCATTCACCTTCTAAAACATTAGAACAGCCTCTCAACAAACAACTTAAAATAATAATAATAATTATAATTAAATGAAGCTGTTTGTCCTTGTCTTTGGCCGAATGTGTCTTTGGATGTGGTTTTAGGGAAGACTGGCTATAATCACACTTGCAGTGGCTTACTTGGCCCAGCTTGAATGATATAGGTCATTCCAGGGCAGACTTCAAAGACATTTCTGAAAGTCTTTCAAACATCTGTGCCTCCATTTGCTTTGTAGCAGAATATAAAGCTATTCCTACTGAGAAATAACGTTTTTGTTTTCTCCTTTCTAACAGACGTTGCCAATGGCGCCAGCTCAACAGGATATAGGCCTCCGCCGAGGACAAAAGAGGTCACTGTTAATGGGCAGACGGTGAAACTCAAGTACTGTTTTACCTGCAAGATCTTCAGACCACCGCGTGCCTCTCACTGCAGCCTTTGTGATAACTGTGTGGGTGAGTTGCTGGGTAATGTTGCTGTGACACAGAACAATGCAAGACTATGTTTAGCATTGCTCAGACTTTAAATATCAGTATGTGCTGGTGTGTTGAGTTAATATTCCAGTCTGTGCCTACTGCATTTCTGTTTAGCAGTTACAAAGGGGGACGTGTTGTACTTCAGCATTTTTGTGCTTTTTGTTTCTTTTTTTTTTCCAACTTTTTTTCAAGCCTTTCTGTTCTGCTGTGGAACTGACAGTGTTTGGCTCCCACTAACACTTGCATTTGTCAGTATGCCTAAAGTAATTCTATGTATTATTCTATCTGACTGTAAACCTTGTTGAATGCCCGGTTATTCTTGGCCTCAGCAGCAAAGCAAGGACATAGGACATTTGTTTAGTGGTTTTCTGGTGAGATTTAACCACAGCGTTAAATCTCAGCCATGAAAAACATAAGATGTCCATCAGTCTAAGCTCAGTGTTCATTCATTTAGCTCTTGCCTCAATAATTGACTTTGTTTTGCAGTACATCTTCATGATGTGACACTGATTTGCCTACAGTAAGGCAGACAAATTTAATTTAATGAATGTGCCCACCAACTAAACCAAATGGGGTAACTGTTGACAAAGTTCCAACATTCCCTGCCTAATAATACTTAAAGAAATGGAATCTAAAATTCAATCACATTTATGATCTTTGTGCAGAACGATTTGATCATCACTGTCCCTGGGTGGGCAATTGCGTTGGAAAGAGAAATTACCGGTTCTTCTACATGTTCATCCTGTCGCTGTCATTCCTGACGATCTTCATCTTTGCCTTCGTCATCACACATGTAATCATGCGTAAGTACTGACGCCTGAAAAGTAGTTCCTGTGTCTGTCCCATCAACAGACAAACTGTGGTGTAGCCATAATGAATACAGGCTAGCCAGAGGCCATCTCTCTGGATGAACAGCTAGCGGCAGTCTGTTCTCTTCTTAGAGGAAGATGAGAAGGAAACATGAACTCTGAATGCAGGGTCAATTTTGCAATTGCCATTAGACCTGATGCATGGTATGCGTCAGTTTATGACAATTAAGAAATTGTCTAAAGTACAACAGTGAAACAAAATGTTGAAAGTAGATGTTTCAAGTACTAAATATTGATTGACTGAAGCAGGCCATTATAGGTTTTCTGCTCCTAGAATAAATTTTGACTCTTTATTATATAGGTTTAGACATCATTGCCCATCATTGGGCCTTTCTTTGTAGAATATTCTGTCCTAGTTAATAAACAGAAATTCAGATCTGTTGCCAGGTGATGGACAGTGATTTCTTTCAACTGCAACATACGTATGCAGTTATTCTCATAACTTGTATATTATGTTACTTTGAGTGTGTAAATACATTGATTTTTAATCAGTCCACAAATAGCTGTCAGTCCAATGTACATACACTAATCCATATTATGTAACCAAAGACTCTTACACTTTCCCACCCATTGTTTGTAGGCAGAGATGAGGTTTTACAACCCTGTTAGTCTCACCATAGCAGGACATGCTTGCTTTTACAACCCTGTTAGTCTCGCCATAGCAGGACATGCTTTCTGTGCTGTCCATGCTTCAATGGTACTGATGTTTAATAGCATGATTATGGTTAGCTGTAATCCTATTTTCAGTGGTACTGATGTTTAATAGCAAGATTATGGTTAGCTGTAATCCTATTTTCAGTGGTACTGATGTTTAATAGCATGATTATGGTTAGCTGTAATCCTATTTTCAGTGGTACTGATGTTTAATAGCATGATTATGGTTAGCTGTAATCCTATT
>JAOYMR010000010.1:13539604-13560939 GCA_025802075.1 Tenebrosternarchus preto | reverse complement strand
TATATATGTATGTATGTGTGTGTGTGTGTGGTTCCTCTAGCAGTTTGATGGAGGTTACATACCTATTTCCTTGTTGAAATAATGACAGTTTCTGTTCACTTAAACTACAGTCAGTGCTGGCTGTGTCCACTAGGGACCCGGCCCCCGCTAGTCTGCTCTGCACTGGGTGGACTGTAGTCACAGTTTGGGTTTTTAAATGGCAGACCCATCACAAACATCAGCCTTCTGGAGGTAGTAATGTGTAATTTTGATTGCATCTGTCAATGTTTTAAACTGAGGTTTTTCCTAACTTTCTTCTGGATGCGTTCACTTATTCCAGTCACTTCAGACTGATTCAGCTTTCAATTTCTGTCTGTCCTCCTTGAGGCAGCATTTCCAGTGCTTTTATTATTTTGAACTTACACATTAACCTTTTTGGTTGCTGCTTTTTTTTTTTTTTTTTTTTTTTTTTAAATCCGTGTCTCTCTGTGGTTATTGTTGAATCCTCTGTCTGACAGTTTCCGATTCTGCCTAGAGAAATTACATTCCAGCTCTTAGTACAGCCTGTTCTTACCTATCAGGACAAAATACTTCAGTGCTTCTTTCAAACATCTTTGCATACATTTGTTTTCACATCAGATAATGTTTAAAATATTTCTGCATTTTATTTTATTCAAGTATTCTGTATTTTATTTAAGTATTGACTGTTACCAACTGACTTGTCTTCTCTTGACATCTAGATCCTCTTTCTGTTTCTTCTACTAATCTATCTTACTTTCCCACGTTCATTTGCTCTCTCATTTAATAACACCCCCCCTCCCCCAATAAAAATCTTGTCATAATGTAAATAGCAGTATTATAATAGACAATGCACAGAATAATGTGAAAATAAGAGACACTGCACTAATGTGTATTGTCATTGTTCACAGAGCAATTTAATGAATGTAACAGCAGGATGTCTTGTTGTGTGTGTGAGTGTGACTGTGTGTGTGTGTGTACATAAAAATATATAAAATATTCATAAAGGGCTTGAGTGATGTAAAGTGCTGGTGCATTTTAAATGTTTTATACAGTGGATACATTTAAGAAATGCAACATGTACAATTGTGAAAGACTGATTCGGTGCATCTGTTCGGTTAAGTGTTCAGTGATGCTCTGGCACACTGAAGAAATGGCATGTGATCATACAGGGTGACTTGTTTATATCCAGTCAAACATTAATTTTACTTGATGATGCGTTTGAAATCAAAAACACTTTGGAAGAAACAACTGAAAATGAAGACAAAGACTTGGCAAAACCTATTAAAGATGAATCAGTGGATTGCAGACTTAATGTGGTGTGTGGGTGTGTGTTTAGAACAAGAACTAAGTTAGTTTAATGTCCCTTACTCATCTAGTTCCAGTACACATGTTCACATAATATTATAACTGAACACAGTGCTAGGGTTGTAAAATGCTTGTAAAAAGTAGAATTGGAACAAGCATTTAACAAGCATTTAATTTCACTGTCTGTAACTATAGTGGCCCCTTTACGTCTTGTATCCAGAAAGGATACTGATGAAACCTGATAAAGGAGAAAGCATGTCTCTTTTTTTCGGTTACTATTTGTGCAGTTTGCACAGGTACACTGCAGTGGTTCTAGTTTTTGGCAGTGGTGGTAGGTAGATGGTTCACCTGAGCTTTATTCACACCTACCACTGGCTGTGTGTGCGCAAATACTTCAGCACCTGCTTTTCCTTAGTCTTGGGATTGTTCCTTACTACAGTACTGTGTTGCATGAAAAATTGCTTTTATAACTTTTAGCATAGTCTGTGTTAGTGTGCCCTTAGCATAAAATGACTTGGAAGCTAATTATAGAATGGAAAGAAGAATATCTTCATTGTAAATGACATGGATTAGAAGTCTTGCATGGGATTACTGTGCTCACATTGAGGCTTAAACCTCTAAGACCGCACAGATCTCAGCATGTGTAGCCCTTTGTTCCTGTTCAGCCAGAAGGTTCAGCTCTCTTGGAGATGATAAATGCCTTTTTGAAGTTGGTCGGTTTCACAGTTCAAAACATGGCTTCGATTGATCACAAAAGATGCATTTGTAGCAGTGGGAAATAGTGTGACAGGAAATGGTGTCTGGTGAGATTTTACAAGCATATGTGCTTATAAAAGGACTTGCTTTAATTAATCGTGTGTGTCATCAAAATTATGAATTCCAAAGTCTTAACTGTATTTCATGAAATAGTTCATTTTGTCTTGGTTTACCAGAAGTTTCTCTCTCATATACATTCATTGTAAAACCTGAAGAGTCAACAGGTTGCCTTAAGCCATTTATTAACTTATAAACTCTTAAACATATAAACATCATTTCTTTAACTGAGTATAAACATGCATTTATGGCTGTGAATTGTACTTATTCCATTGATTTATTCTAAACTAAAAATTATAACGTAACAGGACTGTCTGTAGTTATTGCAATTTTAGAAATTATTACTCAGTGGCAGTTAAGTTACATTAACGTTTTTACAGCTGCTGTTTACTATTGTTTTTGACAATGACACTGCTGAGCATATACAGATATACATCACTAAACATGTAGCAGTTAAACCACATCACAAACCCAATCTGACCATTTTCATCCAAGTTGCATGTACACAAACCGTACAAGAGTCCGATCCAGTCCATGGTCACCAACACTTAGAATATTTAAGTTTTTAAAAACAATTCATTACACTCTAGCCTAAGGATGCAGGAATTTTGTTTTGTAATAGTACCGTAAAGTTACTTCTAAAAGTTACTTCTTCTAAAAAGGGTGCATTTTCCATTACTCAAAGATATGACAGAAATGCATTATAATAACAAATAGTTTTTAATTTAATTGAATAGCTACAACGTGGTGTTTACCTTATATTAACATTTGTTTTACTAAGCATCTTTACACGTTGCTTAGAATTTATATTATTGCTCAACATCATAGCTTCTCGATATAAAAAAAGTAGCAGATTATCTTCAGGCTTGATCCTGCCACTGTACCTTTGTGGGTCTTTGTGTTTCATCATGATGCAATAGTCTATATGTGGTACGGTTAGTTTGGGACAGGGACGAAATTAATAATAATGGTCACAAAACCTGTTTGGGTGGGGTGTTTTGTAAAGGGATGCAAAGGTGCAAGAGGCTGCTACTGCATTACCTACATTTCTCATGATTTAGGTACTAGTTATCTAATCTTGAATATCGATCTTTTGTTGTAAAACATTGTATGCTTCAGTTACCCAGATAACATCACCTGTTTTGCCTTACATGTGGTTTCTATACACCAACACTGGTTCCAAAAAAAAGTACCTGTCCTTATGGTGTCAGACAGACAGCAGAAATATACTCATTTGCTTGTTGTTTAGTTATGTTTAGTGTCTTGAATAATGGGCCAAAAACTGATGCAACATCATGTGGAATACCAAACCTAATATTATAAATATTAAATAAACAAATATTTCATTATTAAACCAGCCCTCTTTTCTTAATGGCACTGGGTTAAATACTGTGGATTACTATGAAATTGGTGAAGTGAGGAAAATCATGCCTTTTCTCTTGAAAATTGTAATTATGTACATTTGGGCAAGATTATATTGAAACCTGACTAGCACGCCTACGTAAGCTTGTTGTACATCCCATTCTGAAATAATGGGCATTAGCATGGATTTGCTTCTTCCTTTTTGGCTATAAAGGCCTTTTCTCTGGAAAGGTTTCCTACAAGATTTTGGAGTATGTCTTTGAAATATGTGTTTTATTCAGTCAAATGAACAATTGTGAATTCGGGCAATGATGGAGCTCAGGAGGACCTGGTTCATGATCAGTGTTTCACTTCATCCCAAAGATGTTCGGTGAGGTTGAGGACAGGGGGTCATTGCAGGCCACTGGAGTTCATTCATACAGTATTTGTTAGACCATGAAAGCACAAGGGCACAGTCATTCTGGAACATGAAAGGGTCTCGCCCAAACTGCTGGCACAAAGTTGGAAGCATATTACTGTCTACAATATTGTTCCATGATGTGTCATTTACATTATTTCACTGCTTCTAAGGGGCCTGATGCAAACCCTGAGCAGTCCCAGACTAGTATCCCGCCTCCACCAAACTTTGCTTTTGGCACTGTGCATTCCGGTAAGTAGCATTTTCCTGGCATCTGCCAATCCTGGATTCATCCATGAAACTTCTAGATAGAAAAGCGTGAGGCATCACTCTTGAGAGCATGTTTCCACTGTTCTACAGTCACTTCTGGATAGAGAAGCGTGAGGCATCCTTCCTGCGAACGTTTCCACTGTTCTACAGTCACTTCTGGATAGAGAAGCGTGAGGCATCCTTCCTGAGAACATGTTTCCACTGTTCTACAGTCCAGTGCTGGCATGCTTTAGACCTTCCAGTCGACACTTTGCACTGCACACTGTTCATTAGCTTATGTACAGGTGCTTGACAGTGGAAACCTATTTCACGAAGCTTCTGACACACTAGTGATAATGCTGTTTACAGAGGCAGTTTGCTATCTACTGTGAGTGATGCAGCCTAGAGGACAGGTGGTGATTATTCACTTTTGCTCACCAGGCTCTCTGGGAGTTTGGGTCTTCCACTATGTGGCTGAACTGTTATTGCTGTTGCTCCTGGGATCTTCCAGGTCACTTTTATTCATGTATTTTTGGCCATGTAGTGTATATTTATAGTAATGGTAATACATGTAGTGTATATTCATACTAATAATACAATACTACACACAAAGAAATTGTTACACTGCTCATTTTGTTAGATAATTTTTCTATTTTGTTTTATTTCCCTTTTTCTGCACTTAAAATATAATTATTTGTATTTGTTTGCGATCCAGACAGCATTAACTGCATTATTAAAAAAAAAAAACCCCAAAATATAATTATTTTAAAGGTACATTAATCAAGGCGCAAGAAACACCACTTGTGATGGTTAAATAGGTGAGCATACACTCTTTGGATCTGTTTTACACACAAAACATGCCGTATTTATGCAGTATTTATTAGTAATACTTTGCTATTTAACAAGTTGCCAAAGTGAAGTGCATAGTACCTGTTATCTCTAGATTGGAGTGCTGGTATGCAGAAGCCTAGATAGAAGGTAAAGCATCAGGAAAGGGTTTACAATGTTGTTTTCCCACAGCAAAGTATTCTATTTGCCAGATTAAAAATTATTTTTTTCCAGAGATACTCATCATTTCAGCTAATCATTTTAGCTTCCCAAGTACTCTATAAATTCTTAGTGGTATAGCAGTGAAATTTGTCCAGAGTGGTGTATTAATTCCTGTGCCTGGGGTTTGTGACGCTGTTGGCAATGTGGTTTTATATCGTGGTGTTGCCCACTATGACGTGTTGCTTCTTGGTGGTGAAATTATAAGCCTAAAAGTATAGAATTTTGCTCATAACTGTTTTACTTCTGTGAGAATTGTCAAGTGCTTTTGCTATCCAACATTTCTTTGTAATGAGCTCCCATGAGTTTGCCACTGTGTTCGCTAGCTAGCTAGCATAGTTGGCTGCAAGGGAGTTTGATGCGGTTTATCAGCATTACATACATATATATATATATATATATATTGCTTATATTGTAGATGGGTTACCCAAAGCATTATTTTGCTTAGCTCCCATAAGCATGAGCTTGATTTTAAGCAATATACTTGATTAGCTGAACTGTCATCCAGACAGTTCAGTGCATTATACAAATCGCATTCACATGTCCAACCTGTCCAGGAGGAATTTTGCTAACTCGGGCTTCATCCCCTTTGCATAATTCTTTCCATTTTGGAAAAGCACTTGACACTTCCAATGTTGATTTTGTTCAGTGTGTTTGCCAAGCAGATCGACACGGGGGTAAAGTAATGAAGCAACTAACAAAAACAAAGCAAGATCCAGTCCCAAACTGAAGAAATGCAGTTTTTTCAAACGGGTGTTTACAGGCCTCTAATATACATGTGCTGGTACCATGGATAAGAAGATTTTTTTTATTTTTATGTTCTACATATCTCGGTTTATTTGAATGAGTAAGAAAAGGGCAGGGACTGACTAATACACTTTTTAAGTGGCCTACAGATGATTTGGCAGTTATCGATTGTTCCCTGCGATCCAGGACGGCCTTTAATGATCGTCACTGTTAAGGAAGCAGGGACGTGATCAATACTGAACTTTTATAATGGCTCTTCATGTTTCGCTCATTAATTTTATTAAATGGTACATTCAGTCCCTGTAGAAATGCGTATCCCCCACACCCATTCCCACCCCCAGGCAAGGAAACAAATAAATAAAGACTGTCTTCCTCCTGTGTACCCAAACCCTCTCAATAACAGATTCTCTCTTTCTCTCTAGATTTTTTTTTTTTTGGTACAAAATTCTACCCTGTTCTATAATTTTCTGCTCTTCTATTTCATCTACCCTTTCTCTCCTTTTCTTTCTCTCTCCCCCCATTCAGTGTGACCAAGACCAGTGCATTCAGAGCACCAAATTCGTTTTGCAGGCTGCTGCCACTCCCTTGCTACAGAGTGCGCCTATAGCTGTGGCAGCCGAGTCCTCTGTCCCGGGCCGCACCACGCTGGGAGGTCCCTGCACGTTGCTTCCTCTAAGCCAGCCCACGCCGCCCACCTCCACGCCCAACTTGAGCTGTGAGCCCGAGATGCTGAGCCAGCCTGCACCAGAAGTCCACCACCACCACTTCCTCACACCCGACGAGGCTCCCTCACCCCCTGGCATGCTGCCCTGCGGTAGCCCCCTGGGCCACAGCGTCACCATGCCTTTCTACAACCCTGCCAACCAGGACTCGCTGCATGAGGACTCGGTCCGAGGCCTGGTCAAACTAAGCTCAGTTTGAATGGACTCGTGAGTTTGTACCATCGTCTGTCCCTCACATCCCTTTAATATGTGCCAAGACCCTGGCAGCTCCTTGTCTGATCAAGCTACTCTCGGTGATGTGGGGAAATCAACTATTCTTGGGTCATAGGGCCTCATTGAGGGCCTGAACTGAATCCCACCCAGTCTGCATTCTACAACCTCCTTAGTCACAGGGGAGCTGCCAAATTCACATGAAATTTCTCTTTCCTCCTGTCTATGGATGCACAACCTAATGCTGAGAAAGCTGGGCAGCTGTCAAAACAAAGGGCTGTAACCAATCGAGTGCATTTTCCAGTTTAAGAGATGGTGTTACAGTTCCTCTTGAAAAGCTGCTTTACATGTAGATTGTTGGGCTGTGTTTTGGTTTCTTTTTCTTTTTTGTAAATCGGATGCCCGGCAATTGAAAATGGACAGTATTTTGCCTTTCATATCTCTTGAGATTTTTTCTGGCAGTTGATAATCGTTACTGTCATCGTGTTGCATATCAGTTATTTTTTACATTTTGAAAGGAATATGGTTTTGTGTTGTGCCATAATGTTTTTTTTTTCTTCTCATTAAATTGGTATATTTACTGTGGATATTAATACATTCTCAGAGTTTTTAATGGGATTCTGAAACAGATGTTCATACCATGCACATGGACATCCCTGGATTAAATCACTTGGTGTTGTATGCTGCAAAGTTACCTCCTCATGACATATCTGCCGTGTGTTATCTCGTAGTGATTACTTATGGTTGTTATCCACCAACAAGACCTATGATACTGTGTCATGAAAAGATTCACTGCCCAATAAAAACTCATTCATACAAGCACTAGTGGCAAGCACTTGTATGCATGGGATTATTTTAGAACTTGATCTACTACACTGAAAACAAGTGATTGTGTGCATATATGGTTATTTGCAAAAATCTGGTTATAATTGGATTATGCACCGAGCGTAAAATAAGCAGGTTGTAATACTTATGCCTGCACCTCTATTTGAAATCGCAGAATCACTATGGGAATTGTAGATAAAATTGTCAGTTTTAATGTTTTTATTCAGATTAAAATAAATCTACTGAAATTGCTGGTATTCACTTGTGAAGAACAATGTAAATTATTTAGTAAAGAACATGAAATTACAGGATCCACTTAAAAAATATCCCCTTTTTGTCTGGAAAGGATTTGAAGGCACATTAAGTAATTGATTATTTAATGATACTTCCACTTTCCATAAATATCTAGTGCCATCTACTGGCAGTAGGTACCTGATGCATACAGAGTAAGGTCAATAATTGCATTTAAATGTGTTGATGCACCATAGAGCCATGCTCGGTAAAACTGGGATCTTCAAGATGTGTGTGATTAACGTGCAACAGTGTGATTACTGAGCTAGGATATCTAGGATGTGTTAGTGGACTGCTGGTCAATGTTTTAACCAAAAGGTCTAACGGGGATGTTTGGAGACCATCTTAACTCTACACTGTTTTTAATGTGGAATTTATTGTATGATGGAAGTCATATTATGAAGCCTAGGAACCACATCTCTTAATTTAAAAATAGAAACGTTGATTATTACATGCTTTATTTAATTACATAAAAGTACATTACATAACAGTAGCACTAACAGTCCATTTGCACCCTTTTCAAGTTCTGCTTCTTCATACAGTCCTCCGGTGCCATTTCTACCAAAAGCTTTGAAATTACCACAAATATTGAGTGTCCATATAATGTTGACTCATCTCAGGTTTTCATACCATATCTGTTTAGCATGGCAACATCCCTAATTTACTGCATTTAACTACAAAGGTGCTTTTATTTGTAGCAAATCCAGAAGTTATATTAAATCTACAATTTTCTTTAAATATTCTTACTTCTCAATGTCCCACCCCGACCCTCCACCATTCTTATACATAAGGCAGATGAGGTACTCTTCTGCAAACACTATGTAGCGAAATACATAGTAATGTTTAGGGTCAATTTACACATCAGGATCATCTCGTGTTGTAAAAACTCAGCCCTTTTCCCCATTAGGTTGATCAAGGAAATATGGGCATCACTGTCTGTGATATAGCTGTATATTACATTATATTACTGTCTGTGATATAGATGGATATTACAGTTATCATGAAGTTGAAAAACAAGGGCAGTTGTAGTCAGAATGTCCCATTGGTGGTTATACGATCACCATAGTTTAATGTCCTGTAACTCCAGGTCTCCCATGACCTCCAGCTGGTTAATAGATGTCAGATCCTGCACTCTGTGCCTGTAGTCTAGCAGATGGGCTCCATTTACAGCAATTTTAAACTGATGAGATTGGCACAGGATGATTATCTGAGGGAACAGAAAGTAGCATTTGTGTCAAGACATCACCAACATTGGCCCAGTTCAGAGGAACAACCTCTCTTTAAGTAACACGATGTGCCTGCATCCGTTCACAGCTGTGTGAAGATGTTATTACACCCACCATGGGAAAGGCTGCCAAATTGAGTTCCCAAGGTCCCATCTCCAGTGAGGAATAAATGTCTAATACTTTGTCACAACAAATTAATCATGGCTCATTTTATTTTTTTACCCTCATCAAGTGATGCAGCAGTGTGATGACTGGAACAGAGTTGCAATGAAAAAGTGAACCCTTTGGAATGACCAGGATTTCTATACTGATTACTAATAAAACATAGCCTGATCAATATCTAGGTTATGATTACAGACAAACGCAATGTAACAAAACTAATGATGCACAAATGGTTGTACTGATCATGTCATGCGGTTGTATTCCCTCCTGCTTCTAACCGCAGGCAGGACAGTGCACAGCTTCTTATCCTGACTGTCGGACCAGACTCTGCGTTGCAGTATGTTAGAACTACTAGAATTTCAGATGTGACTTGACACTTGCCAGACACAAGCGACTTGCCTCCTTGTTGAACATTGAACTCAATGGTACCTCAAAGTATTTCCCAGGTGAGAAGGGGAACCATGGTAGTTCCATCTCTTCTGAACCCCATGACTCGCTTAAGAAAGAGTTGCGGATGAACGTGCCTGACTTGATCCGTGCGTTGAGGTGCAGGGCAATGTTTTCTGACTGGCTGCATCTCAGGTTTATAGTAAAACTAGGGTAGAAAAAGACAACCTTCCCATAAGAATAGATTTCATATTCCATAATTAACACAATACAGGACAATGCTATATAAACTTACCTGTGAGGAAATACGCTTACTTGACCCTTGATTGTGACATGCTGTCCAGGACTGACTCCTTTAAGTATACTGCCTTTGTAGGGTATACTCTGGGAAGGGGGGCAGACAAATGCATGTAAAATGGTAGTCATTGTACACTGAAATACATTTGTTTAGATAACATTAGTAGGCTATAATGCTCAAAGATGTAAACTTACCAAATCACCTGATTCTGAAAATATTGCCTGTGAAAGAGATTGTGACATATTATAGGCAACTACCCAATTGACCGTAACATTAAAATCAATGAATAATTGACCAGTGAAAAGGGATAAAGCTTCTTAACTGAGTTAGGGACATATCCAATGGCATGTATTTTGACTTTTCCTGATATGGAGAATGTGTCAACTCTCTCTAGAGGGATTCTGTGCTTGTACTCCAGTAAATGTGCCCCGTTTACTGCCACCTGGAGGAGACAAAGAGCAAACAGCACGGTATAGGTACAGACTCTAAAATTAAAGATTTTTAGGTTAATATTTCTCAAGATTAATATTTATTCTGACTGGGGAACCTAGACAAAAGCGCATTATAGTAGCAAAGCCAGGACAAATTTCCTTCACTTTCAGGTTAATCATAAGCATAAAACTGCATCCTACCCTGAGATGTTTTGGGAATCCAGGCCTAAATACATGTTAGATCAGTTTATGTTATGTATGTTATGTCCAAGGATGACTGCTGTCTTCTATGGTCACATCAGGAACTCCTTCCAGGCTTAAGAATCTGCAGCTGTTATTCTTACCTTGAAGATGTTTTCCTGGACTAAAATGATTGTCTCAAATGATGCTCCTTGTTTGAAGGGCATCTGCTCAAGTTTTTCCTCTTTTCCCCAGCTGCCTTGCTGTAACGAGTTGCAAATGATGCAAGGACAAGTTTTGAAGCGGGGGTTAAAGTGAAATGCAACATCAGCCCGTGGCTTTGTGCTGCTGCCACAGGTGAGATCAAACTGGAACCTATGAAAGTAAAGTGAACCAATTAGAGAAATGACAAAAAAAAAAACACTATATATATATATATATATAGGTACATGTTGCAACTAAACCTTTGGCTGCACCAAATTTTCACCAAATGTATACATATTTGCTGTGAGTCTACAACTGGTCAGGAAGTTTACAGCCAATAATGCAAATGTTTGGGGTTTGTAAAGGTTTTATTTGCATATGACACCCCACTGCGACATCACTACTTGCAAAGGTCCAATAAAACGATAAAGATTAACAAACAGCATATGATGTAATCTGTAGCATTACTAACTAACTAGTTATTAGATTACTGTACAAAAGCTATTATGCTTTCTATTGAAACTGCATTAGAAATTCAACGTCGTAATTATTGTGGTACCTGTCGGACTCATTGAGAACATATCCCTGAATAACGATCATCTCTCCCGGATGAAGCCCCCCTGGTATCATTCCCGTGAAAGGAACTTCCTGTAATGGATGGTGAAAATCCAATGGTTTACATTAGCGATGTGGCCTAAATAACAGCGCGGTATGGAATACCTACGACAAATATAATAGCCTAATGCGATGTATTTTTAGCCCAACTGTGTGCGATGTCGTTAGCTTACATTTGTAACCCTCGCTCCAAGCTACATTCCCTGCTGTAAAAATTACACGGAACACATGGGAAGCGCTTAATAGAATCACGCAGGACATTCATCTCTGATATGATCCGAATGTGCAGCTATAATGTAGTGTCGAAGCAGCTGGAATGCTGGTGGCAAAGGGACCACCACTCGATTACTTACCGGATTAAAAATAGTCTGTTTCGCATTTGCCACTGACATTGGAAAAGCAGTATAATGCGTAACAGAGAAGATGGCTTGTCGATGTGCAATGTTTATAAGGATCTGACCAGCTCAAAACGCCATTTTTTTTCATTGGATAGTAATCGCCACCCGACTCTGTAAACCCAATGACGCGTCAGTAGGTACTGAATGAATGAGATCGGATTATATGGCAATATATGGCACCTTTGAGGCACAGTTGTTCTTACTACGATTGCATTCCAGTCCGAACTCTCAGCAAAAGCAGTTCATACTGTGTAGTCGCTAATCACATGATGATCTGCAATGAATATGTTAAAAACCATCCATTTCTTATACATTTGCACCGACTGCTCAAATCTTGTGTTCAGAAAGTTCTACACAGTCTTACTGTTGTTATTGCAATGGTTAAAAAGAAAGGCAAAGCTATTTACCTGTATTTAGCATTTTATTGGATTTCTAAGGAAACCAAAGAAATCACACACACACAAGTATCAACACATTTTTGTATGCATTGAAATGCTTTGGAAAATAAGACTTTCATCAAAAAAAAATTATTTACATGTAATCTGGCTATAATCACAGTCACAATTGTGTACAGAAAACAGCCTTTACGTAATCTTTAAGATCTTAATTCAGCTGTTCATTACTTTTATTGAAACAGCACAACTATTCTACCCACCGTAATCCATAAACACCTGCCAAAACCTTACACTAAACAAGTACTGTAAATTACTCTTTACAGATGCAGCAAAGGCTGAATTTATCCAAGTATCTCGTTGTGTTGTCTCCAGCCCCACGAGATTATAACAATGTGCCTGGTTATCAACATGCAGTTATGTGTTGTAGCAGTGTTAGACTGGCTAAGGTACTGTGATGAGTCAGATATGACCTCATCTACTGTCTCGATCATGTGGCAGTTAGCATACAAATTCTTTGTGAATTTTTTTTTGGGAAAAAAAACAACAACACAATAATCACAGCAAAAGCAATTAACCATTTTTCTCTAGGAAATGCAGTAACGTGAATTTTTGCACCACATTCTGTCGTTCGTTGTTTCATCTACAGTCCAACAGATGGAGACTGTGAGCTTTGAGCTTTCGGTTCTCTCAGTCAAAAGATTGTATTGTACTGTAGTATAGCTTACAGACCAGGGACAATCAATAAAGAACATATGTTTTTTTTTCCTGCTGTTAAACAGACTAAATAATGGTAGTTCTGTGTTTCTCCCTCATTATGGGAGTGAGTAGAATTTTTTTCTTTGTTTTGGTTTCACCATATTCTAATGAAGTTAAATTCTCAAATCACTGGTCACACTAAGTATGGAACGTTAAGCTTTATCCCTTCTAACCATTTCAGTTAAAGGCATGTGGTTGTGGATTAAAAGACTGCAGAACACCTTTGTGCGCTTGAAAAAGGGCTGACAGTTTGGTGATTTCCCAGCTCAGACACACCTGATTCAACCCGTGTTTGAGCATACAAAGCACCAGACTGATTTGCTTGATTTCAAGACTGAAGACTGTAACAGTGAACTGCAGGATAGTACAAATCAATGAAAGCTTTATATTCCATGTATAGTTAAATTGTTTGCTACTACAGTTTATCCTTTAACAATTGACACCATAAAATAGAACTCCATTGTGCTTTTTGGTAACCGTTTTTGTCCGTAATGGACAGCAATATTTAGAGGAACAAATGCACACAGGAACATGACTTCTCTGATGAACTCCCAGCACTAACTGAGTTCCTAAGATTGTCATATAAAAGTTTGTGCCACAGGGACGTTTCTGCATCTTCTGCTGCAAGGCTGCAGTATTAGAGCAGCAAATGAAAGAGCAAAGCACAAGAGAAATAAGATCAAAACAAAGCCAAAAAAAAAAAAAAAAGATCCAAATACGAAGAAAAACAAGTGCTTTTTGGATTGTAAATGTTACGTTAAGCAGTCTTTTTAACAACATGGATAAAGTAACGAGGAGCTTCTTCCTGCCCAGGGGTGTAATGCTTAAAATCTCCAAACACGTGCTGCTCACATCTTCCAAAGAATGCTCCCTTCAGGAGCTCCCTGAAGCTCTCCAGCCGGTGAGGATAATATGACAAACGGAATTTACTACAAAGCAAACACAGGGAGGTAGATGAGGAGTCAGCACATGAGGAATCACACAGGCTGTTGCATAAGTGACAAACCACATGCTAAACAATCATTCACCAGCAGCCTAACCTAAAATGATAATTTAGTGAAATCAGTGAAAAATATATCACGTATGAAAGAAAACCGATGATAAAAAACCCGACCATCGCTTGGCTGGGCCTTTATTCTTCATATTCGCAATAATATTGTACTTTCATATAGTAGTTTCACTTTTCTTGTAATTTTTGTTAGCAGTCTTCTGTATTATATATCTTTCCTGCGTGAATACAACACCTTGTATCGGGTGGGGTTAGCACCCCCTGGGGGATCTCCAGGGAGTAGTCCAGTGTGATCATATGGGGCTTGTTGTTAACCCAAAGCACTGATGTGGAGATGTCCTGTTTCAAGTCACTCTAGAATGCAAACACCAGTCAGTTCTGTCAAGCAGGGTAGGCCATGTATTTGTTTTCTACATTAAATAAGAAATGCTGTTTAGCTGGATTCCACAAGTATTAAGAAAGTTGCTTGTTAACTTTTGGCTGTTTTAATATTTTGGTACAAATACAAATCATGGAGCTGAACTGTTGATTTGATTGTGAATTGTTTTGTGAAATAGATTGTGTTTTTCCACAGTTAATCGCTTGGGTTATAACATCATGATTAACAGTTCGATAGTCCAATCTATAACATATCTATAATCTATAACATATTCGACTTCTTTGTTGACAAAAATATCAAATACAATCATTATCTATGTGCACTTGCTTATTAGTTTTTTGCACTAGTTTCTTGTGGTAATTACTGTCATTTTGTTTAGTGTTATCTATAAGGAAATATAGATGTGCACACTATATATATATCTCTTGCTTACGTGGCAGTTTGAACCTGATGTACTTTGTTGGAATGCCTTTTAATCAGTGGGAATTTAACATAAGTTATTGTACAAATTCTTCCTGAACTTTGCTCTTTGCTGTTCTGTCCAAACAAACTGATTAAGCAAACAGAATCCAGTTGGAAAACATTAAAACTGCAAAAACAAAGGTTTTTCTGTAGGAAATGCAATAAGATATTTGTGTATACTGCCTCTTCAGATATGCAAGCTATCTTTGGTGCTCTAAGTCAAAAGATTCTCAAACCTGTAAAAATCTTATGACCTCATACAGTGTTCTGTTTAGCTTCTGCACATTTCATCGAATGAAAACTGTTAAAGAAGAACACAGTCTGTTATCAGTTCACCAGTTATCCTAAATGTGTGGCTGCTTCTTTGTTGACAAAAAATATTAGAAACGGTCAATATCTCTGCATTTATTACTAGTTATTCTTAATACTAACATTTTGTTCAGTGTTATCTAAATATGAAATGTTAATGCACAATCCTGTTAATATATTGCCACTGTAACATCGAATGGCTAATCTGTCTGTTGGCCAGTTGCTGCTATGACAGCAATTAAATTAGAACACTGAGTTAGAGAAAGAATTCATCTGCATTTTCAAAACCTTCCCACAGAATGAATGTTATAGTTTAAACATCTGTTTTGAGTCAGAACTGGTTTCACTATGAAGCACTTTGTATGCACAGATGTTGAAGGGTCCCTGTCTAAAGGTATTATTAATAATGGAGCTATTAATAATGGAGCTGTTAAGAAGGGTACTATTAATAAGGGTTTTATTAATAAGGGTTTTATTAATAAGAGTACTAATAATAAGGGTACTATTAACAAGGGCATTATTAATAAGAGTACTATTTATAAGGGTATTATTAATAAGGGTACTATTAAGAAGGGTATTATTAATAAGAGTACTATTAATAATGGTACTATTAATAAGAGTACTATTAATAAGGGTACTATTAATAAGAGTACTATTAATAAGAGTGCTATTAATAAGAGTACTATTAAGAAGGGTATTATTAATAAGAGTACTATTAATAAGAGTACTATTAATAAGGGTATTATTAATGAGGGTACTATTAAGAAGGGTGCTATTTGGAAGCTTGAAAAAAATCTAGAAAGGAGTAAAGCAACCTGGCATGCAGCTCACATGCTTCCTGAGTCACTCAAATTTAGGAAGCCGATTCCCGAAGGGAAAGCAATTATCACTTACATAACGTTTATGTGCAGTGTATTTTGGGGAGGAAATGAGTATGAATTCATGTTAGCAGGATCTCCTGAATGCACTCAAAGTGGAGATGACCACTGGAGTCAAGAACAAAAAACTATCCTTGGGCTACCATGTAAGACAGGTGTGGTGTGTCCTTGGTACTTTTTTACTCTATTATTTAAATCACTGTACACTGTAAAATCCATAAATATTGTGAGTTTATTTGATATAATAGTGGTATGTTTAAAAGGTCTGTTAAATATATATATATATATATATATATGTGTGTGTGTGTGTGTGTGTGTGTGTGTTTTCCCCTACCTGATAATAAATGTTCTTTCCTTGGGGAGCAAGGCCAGTCTCCAGGATGTAGTCATAGTTACGGTGATCAATAATCATGATTCCACCAGGTTTCACCATGCTGGCAATGTTTTGGAGCGCTAGCTTCTGATCACTCTGGTCCCCTGTGAGATAATTACTCAGTGAAGCAGCAGTCAGTCCAGAACTGTAACATTAATGAGTGTATTTTCTTACCTTTAAAGTCTGGTAAATGAGCAAATGAGTTTCCCAGACAGATAACTGCATCATATCCGTCTGCCGGCTTTTGGATATCGTCTGTTAGAGTAAGCCAGTTAGCCTCTTCAATTACTGCAAGGAAAAGATTACAGCAGTCTACTTAGGGACCCTAGCAGTCTACTTAGGGACCCTAGCAAACTGTAGACTTTGCTACCCCAGGATTCCTTTTCTAATTATATTAAGTGGGAGCAACCCATTTTGGTCACCCATGTCATACTTGTTAGTGTATGTGCATGGACCAGTCAGGTGAGCGTACTGATCTGTTATAGGAGGCACATCCCTAAAAGTTGTCTCTAATAAATTAGGAGCTTCCTTGTACCCCACTGGTCAAAAGCTGGTTCCTTCCTCCTTTCCCATCTCTCCTTGAGAGCATATTTCAGCATCTTGTCACTGGCATCCACACTAACGACCCTGAAACCTTCCTCCAGCAACATGATAGAATCCACTCTGTAAAAAATAAAATAAATAAGTCAAGAGTAAATAACATCAAAGTCCAAAGTTACAATTAATCTCTGATATTTTGAACCACTGCCCTATAGAGTCAAAGAAGCCACACCTCCAGACTGTCTCCTATACTGGCACTCAATGGAATGACCTTCCACTGCCTGTTTGTACAGTGGTGCAGCATGGCTTAGATGCACATGAAGGATCCCGAGCCACCTGAAGACCAGTCCTACACATCTTAACATATACTGCACATATACTGCACAGAAAAACCTGTATTTCCTGAAATCGACTGACATAAAAATGAATAAACTTTAGACATATTCTGTCATACATAGTTAGTCAGTAAACCCTTATCTCTGGAACAACAGCACCTCTGATCATCAGTTAACGATGTAGATAATGACTTAACATGCAAAGTCAAAGTAACCAGTGCACTGACTGAACACAAACGTCACTCTTAACACCTTTAAAGCTGTTGTGATGTGTTTAAGCCTTTCAACATTTTTTTGTGCTGAAGAAAAAGTGATTCGCAGTATCAGCGTGAGTGAAAAGTGACTGGGTTCACGGACTGTGCTGAACGAGCATTTCTGCCCACTGCCCTGAGAGCAGCTCCTGTATGCAAGTTGAACTGGAACCTGAGGCTATTATTAGGTGTTTGGTAGAGGGCGTAACATTTGGGCTTGGGAAAAAGAATTCCTTTAATAGACATGTAAACACCACTGAAGTGCTACCGACTCAAACTGCAAATCACTAACAACTCTTCTTGCTCCCATTTTTCCATGTTACCAGGCATGAGAAAAACATTAAATTTTCTCTATATAAAACTAGGTCTAAGCTAAGTCCATTAGACCAGTTTTTTTTCCCCCAAAAAACATTCCTACTTCACTTTTTTTTGCACTTTTTTTTCTTACACTGAGTTGTGAACCACCAAGAAACCAAGGACAGACAGAATGTTTTCTTTCCCTAGCAAAACATTTCTAGTGCTGAATGAATGTCAATGGGACAGCTAATGTGTAACATTGGAGCTGTTCTCTGTAGACTAAATAACCATAATATTAAAAACACCATCGCTTAAAGTCTACATCCCATCTGCTAATATGCATTACTTTTGTTAGGCATCCTGTAGTCCATCATTGGTGTTCAGCGTCTGACTACTGCTGTGTGTTTGGCTGGATCGTTTTTTGGCGGTGGACCACTCTCAAGTCAGAGTAACGCTGACACATGTAAAAACCACAGCAACACTGCCAACTCAACCACACCCCTTCATACGAACATACGGAGTGAAAGCACGGGCGTTTTTGTACATTAAATGCAAATGAATAAATAAGTGTATTCTCCGAAAGCTGAACACCATAATTCTAGGGTGAGGATTGTTCAATAGGAATGCCTCTTTCAATAGGAATGGACGGTTACTATTCTGCTAACTGATCAATTCCAGAACTTCCCAGAAATTAAATTACAGTGATTGGCAAAGATTTTGTCCCTTTCTTATGTGCCGAATCATACTGTATGTGTAATAACACCTTTATTTATGAATAATATTAATGCCTATTTTAAACATTATTGGTTAAACATTGTTATATACTAATTTTAAACATTTATAGCAAAAAAGCTCAAATTAGACATGTTGTGGTTCTAAGGTCATTCACAAGCAGTGTTAAGGCCAAGACTCATGTTTGTTATGGGAGTGCCCGGCTTTCAACAGTCAGATCCTACTCCCTTGATTTGTTGGCTACGTCCTGCCTTTTTTAAACATAAAGGTTGTGGCTCCTTTTTACTCCTTCAGCAAACTACATGGATCATCCATCCATCCATCCAACCATCAATCCAACCACCCACCTGTCTATCTATCTGTCTGCCCATCTAATCTGTGGGTAAATAAATCAACTCCTGTCACCTACATATGAACACAGTACTGTTTCTACATCAAATTAAATAACATGACTGAACAGTTCATTCAGATATGGCGTGTCATTATTTCATTACACGTTTCATTATTTCCACGAAGTCCACACACCCAAGAAGAGCACTGGGTCTTTTTCTATTAACTTAATCCCTTAAAGATTGAAGTAAACCTTGAAGGTGATCACAGTAATACAGAGAGTGTCTCAGTTATATAACATAACAGATAAAAACTAAATCTGGCTAGTTACTACTGTAGAACGGGACTATAGTCAACAGCGTGGCCTTAACACAGTCGGTATCAGTAAGTCTTTCACTGTCTTGTCATTTTCATATTTCCTGGCTAAGCTCGAGGCTCCGCCCGATGCTATGCCTGTCCTACGAAACATGACATTTTAAGGCAGAATCAACATGAAGGCTGCGCTTTAAATCAACATCTTTATCAACCATATTGGGATCGTTAAATGGACCTTGACTTCAACTTCCAGATAAACAGTAAACCATATCTGTCGCAAGTGTGTTGTCCCATACCCTGTGCCGCAGGCAACATCCAGAACGTTTTGACAACCGTGCTGTTTCAGCAAAGATGTCACCCAACTTTTGTACTCTTCTGTTCTACTCCTCGTGTCTCCAATGTACAGCTGCCATACCTTTGCTGCCTTACCGTCGGCATACTGGTCAGGAAGACCGACTGCAGCAACGCCGAGAGAACGCGTACGGTAGACACTATCGACCATTCTGTACAAACAAGTGGTTAAAGTGTCTTACTATACAAACGTGTGTCCGTAGCTATTTTACGTATTACTGCGACGTATAATGTATGCTGTACTTGTAAGTACTTTGTGTCCTCGGGATTTGTGTTGCATATATCTGTTGTCGTTGTTGTTATTTTATACGAACGCAGTATTGAAAGGAAAACTTTCAACCAATCGAATGCGACTTTTCACTCACGCCTACGTTTTTACGAAACGTCAAGCGTCAAAGCGAATGGTAACGTTTGACGAGGGCGCGTGTGTCGAAATAACCCGCCTCCGTGTGTGTTTCATCAGATTTTTGGAAGTATCCCATGTGATCTCACCCGCACCACCCCTGCGCGCACTGTTTGGATAAAGAGTGTATTTTTGGGGGCCATAAACGAATTGTTACCTTAAAAGTAGCGAACATGCTTAACTTTATTATTTGAGTGAAACTTCACAGTGTGTTATGCATCAAAGCAGGTGCATTTTTTACACTCCACCGACATCCAGAACTCCAGAGTCACTTTATTTAGTATTTTATGTGGCATACAGCAAGAAAACCTGTTTTTATTTTCTTTTTTTTTGTTGGGACAGGCAAGTGTGGTTGCTTCAGTCATGGGGTTTAATCAAAAGTGGCTTGGCAGGTTTCATTATCACTTGCATAAGACCTGGACAACAGGCTACTGCATTGGGTTTGCCTATAGACAGGGTAGTGCTGTTTGTATGGGAAATGCTGATTCATGTTAGAACATCTCAGAAGCCTGTCCTGTTGATTGGACACAATATGGATGTTTTTTGGGGGGGGGTTTGTTTGGTTTTTATACATTTCCCTAAATTATCTAAAGGTACTGTGTTTTGACTACATTTCTTGGGAAAGCTGCACATGTACAAAGTAAAAACATACAAAACAGCGCTTTGCCCTTGACTCACATTCCTCCTCTGTAATCTGTGTTTTTTTTTTTCCCCTCCGGTGCTGTTCACTTCAAATCCATTCATTTTCATAGAAAGAAACGTGACATAAATATTGAACACTAATTTATACCTCTTGCTTTAAAAGTGATGGCACTGACTTCAGACCTTTTTTTATAAAATACATGCGACAGAGATTATATATTTAAGGTTATATATTTGAGATACATTAGCTGATGAAGGACTTCTGTCATAAAATACCTCTTGTGCCCCAAATGTGTTATGAATTTGCACATAATCTTACATAATCTCCAGAATGTTAAAGGTCCTGCCTAAGGGATTTAAACTCTGCCCACAGGATGAAAATAATAACATAAACAAACAAACAATACATAAATGGATGCCCTGCTGACAGTCTAGTTTGATGGAAATAGAAATGCCACATCTCATTACACATACAAAGAGAAAACCAAACTCTTCGTTCACTCCTTACGAGTTCCTTCATTCAGCCCCATTCTGCATGTCATGGTGAATATATTTGTTTATGAGGCGTTTTCATTGACTGGGGAGGGGAAGAGGGGGTGTGCTTTCTTAGGGTGTACTCACACTAGGCTCTATGATCCGGGCCCAGGCACGGTTCCCTGCCGAAGCACGGTTCGTTTGACTAGTGTGATCGCTCCGAACCGTGCCCGGG
>JAOYMR010000010.1:13439030-13516133 GCA_025802075.1 Tenebrosternarchus preto | reverse complement strand
TCAGAAGATTAGTGAAGCAACCTGCAGTGTTCTCTTACCATTCAGAAGATTAGTGAAGCAACCTGCAGTGTTCTCTTACCATTCAGAAGATTAGTGATGCAACCTGCAGGGTTCTCTTGCCATTCCACATAGTTGCATTTTTGAATTCCTCAAACACAAACAATCCACAAGCAATCTGCATATATTCTTGGAGCAAGCTATATTTACCTATGGGAGTGTGTACCTCTTGATACAGAAAATTGTACAGTTTCAATTAATAACCAAAGGAAATGTGTGTTGTTCACATATACATATCTTAGAGACCCTGCAACATTCAAAATCATACCAAAAATCATACTATTTAAGGTCTGCCTACCATAAATAGCTTAAAGTCCAATAAATGTGATATTTTTACCACAAGACTAACTTATTCCCTATATAGTACTTTGTACATATACATTGTGTATGATTGGAACATGATTTCTAAGTTTATTTACATTACCTTTTAATGTAATTATTTATTTTATATTAATAATGTATATGTTATTATAATAATTATTTATCTATCCATTAATAACCATTTGTTATGACCAGATCAGTTTGGCCTGGATAACCTGGGAAAGACTGGAACTTTGATAAATCATAGTGAAGCAAATAACAAACATGGACAGACACAGAGGATGAGGTAATAAATAACAAACATGGATGAGGTAATAAATAGGTATATTGTAAAAATGCAGGAATGACAGTCATACCAGAAAGACCTAGTGAAGGTCTGTACCTAACCTAGAGAAAGAAAAAAAACATGCTGGAAAGGAAACAAAAATATTAGCCTACCTGAACTCTAAACCCATAAAATATCTACAGACAAAACCCAATAGCGACCAACCCTACACTTGTTATGAAGTGTACAGCATAACAAATAAAAAATACTATATACTATATAGCGGTAAGAAAGACAAGCAAACAAAATCCAAGTAAGCTCCAAGTCACCTGTATTTCATCTCTGTAGACCCTTTATTAGTCATCAGATGCAGGTTGAATGACCATCCACGCAGCAAGGCATAAACCCCTTCCAAAATCCAACCTCCAGATGCAGCATTAAAACTAATACCAGAAGAGAGAGTCCACCACCACCTTCTTTGTAGCCTTATGGTGGATGAACCTGTGAGCCGTTAATTGGCACTTCATTCTTGTCCAATCCATGAACGCTAAAGGGCGCTTTGTACTACCATGGAGAGAAAAAAAAAAAGAAGAAATGACAGAAAACATACAAACGCACAAGAGATTTGCATATACCAAGACATAAGGTGACCATTATAAGGATAAACCTTGGGAGCTAAAACACAAAGGAACAACAATGTGACAGACATCTGAGCAAACATCTCAAACCTATCAAGTGTCAGAAGCAGGGAGTATAGCACTGGCCTAGGGAGGAACGTGTCTTTGGGCTGCGGTGAACTGTGTTCTGCTGACAGCAGTAGAGAGGTGGAGGGCAGAGGAAGTGGTCACTAAAAGATTGTCACTAGCCACAGACGAGTCAGACAACTCAACCACATCAAAGGTTTTTTTCCCCTCTGTGCACAAGTTAAAACACAAGCAGGGAACAATGGCTTAGACATGGTAACTTGAGGTTCGAACACCACCCCAGGGAGTGAAAACACCCTATCCCTAGTCAAATAATTCCCTAGAATCATAGTGACAAAACCTTAAAAAGTTCCTTAAAATCAGCACATACTAATACTGTATGCAGAGGTACATGAGCAACACTAGGTTCTATGCTCTGGATTAAAATGTGAATACCATCTGAGAATGTTAAAATCAAGTCGAGAGTAAGAGACTGGGCAGCTCCATTGTCTCTTAGGATACATATGGGAAGTTTCTGAGATTCACTAGAATCACTTAAAGGCATATCCAGCAGATAGAAATGGTTCGCTACCTCAGATTGCACAAGATCGGCACAAATGACAGCGTTAACTTTCTGTGTGTTCTTTCGTGTTAGCGCAGGGTGCTATCACACTCAGGGCAGTAAAAACTCTCATGGGTTTCTGAATCAGTATTCATGTTCTGAGGATAAGTGGGTATCATGGAGAGTGTTTTACAGGGACAGAAAATCTTATGGGGCAAAAAAGGAGAAACAACATCTGCCTGTGAAAAGGTATTCAGATATACGGCCAAGAGAAGGTGGAGAGCAATTCCTCCAGCAATGAGTTCCTTGATTCCTCAAAGTTCTGAAAATAACTGGCATCACACTGCTTATCAAATAAAATACATTTCTTTCTTGCAAACTCTCCAAATGCTTGGCTGGTGAGTTTCTCTAAGCCTCTAGAATTCTGCCTAAAGACCTTTGCCCAACCCCAACCAATGTCCATTGGCCTTCACTGTTTTTGTAGTTTGGTCCGACGAGGCACACACCACTTGGGACCTCGTCTCTTCTGTAAAATCCCCTCAGCCACCAAGTCTTCATATGGAGCAGTTTTCACAATGGGCCTCTTCGTAGCAGGATCACAGAATCACCACATCAAAAAAGTCACCCACCATACGGTACAACACCTGTCGAACAGTTGGTGTATTTATACATATTGGTGTCGTTTTCTTGTAGGATCCCTTTCCATTAATGACCTTCACATCACTAAAGGAGTAAAATAGCTCTAATAGCATTGCCTTTCCAAATGTACTAATCATAGCTTCTCAGATCCATTGTTTTCTCATTTATGTCTTATTGGGCAGAATTCCCAAGGGGAAGGAAACTATGTAATCTCAATCAGCATAGCTATTTTCGTTCAGGCACTCTTTGTTTTCCTAGATCCTATTTTGATTCCCAGAGAGGATTCCAGAAAAAGAAAAGTGTGCTGCTATTTACACCGTTTGTACAATGCAGGTTGTTCATGACATTTGCTCACACTTATATCTCTTTGAATTTAGTTACTTGATATGTTTGATATACACTGAACAGAACATGGTTTTTGTTTTTTGCCAGTATAGACATTGTATAATAATTATACAAAACCATAAGAGTACAGGAAACTAAACTAAATCATGATACATAGATCTTCATAAACAATGAAGATGTGTGTATCTTCATTAACAATATTATCACATTTAATTGGCTATTATTTAATCACTTTTTTTATTTAATTGCTTTTTCTTTTATTGAAAATTACTATTATAATTCAGGATATCACCAATATAAGATCATCTAAAATGCCTGAAACCCTGTGACTGAAAAGCGGTCCCAAGATAGGCCAGGCTTTGTTACCTGCTACTGCCCTGATGCTGAATGAAGTTTCACTAAAGTCTTTCCCATGGAAATCTATACTGGGAAACTCTCACATTAAGAGGGGAGTGTACTGAGCTTCTATGAGACACAAAACCACAGTAACCCACACCAGCTTAAACTGTGTATTCATTGTGGAGAATCAAAGGGGGGGTGGGTCTACTGAGAAAGAAGAGTGAATGATTGAGTTCACAGTGTCCTTGATTGAAAGAGCCCTTTTGCAACAACTATCTGCCTAACACATGTATGAATTTTGCATTCATTAAGAAGGTCGGATACACTCTGGTTGGACATAGCCTGTGTTCCTGCTGAAAATCTGCAATGCAAGTGAACCTGTGAGAGCAAAGTGAGTGTAGTCAAATCATGTGAAACTGTAATCACAATACCTACTAATTTAATCAAAGAACATATGTTTCATTTCTATTTTTGTTGTACATACTTTTTCCATCTTCCGTAAGATAATGTTCAGTAAGATTTAGGCCAGAACTGCTGAACGATTCTGATTGGTTATGGCTGAGAGTTGCATTGTTGTTGTTTGATATTGTTGGGTGTGTTTTTACTGGGACTGCCTGCATGCTTTGCGTGATAGGATTCCTAACTGTAGCAGGACTTCACTGTGAGCTTCTATCAGTGCAGGGCAGCTATTTTATGAAGTCAGCACAATGTTATCTGTTTTGCCATCACTCAAATAAAAGATTAACATTTCTTCTGAATTCAGCTAGAAAGGTCAAACACATTGTGAGCAAAGTGGAAAGTAGAAGAAAAAATTCGTAAATTTTCTTTGTTCAAAACTTTATGAAGCTCCAACAACCTACAGAAAGAAGGTTTGAATATTTGAAAAATATCATGACGAGTAATTAATTACTACGTAATAGTAATTAATTACTACGTAATAGCAATTAATTACTACGTAATAGTTGTCGTACATATCAGAGCTTTGAGGACTGCTCAAGTTGAGACATGTACATATGCAGATGTATCCAGTTATCAAATGATGAAATCACATCTTTGTCCCACACTGGATGCACCAATGCAGAGTAGAAATCACAGCCTCTTCCCACACAATGCAGAGTAGACAGTTGTGGAATAGTTTTATATGATATATGATTGCTATTAACAAGTCGCAAACTGACTCAAAGGATGAGACTCTCTAACTATAGCTGTTCTCTCTGACCACATCTGGTGCACCTTCCATAAACATTTATGGCCCACTTAGTAATGTCATCTGTGATCATAAATTTTACGGGGAATAATGAATACTTATTTTCAAGGTAATCAGTAAAGTATTGTAAAGCAATTTGTTTTTATATTTATCTAGATTATGCACCAGTTATTAAATACACTGGGTTTTTTTATGTTTGATCATTATTCTGCCAAGCTGTCTTAGCTGTTAGAACGTGTGGTTATAGTTACAGGCAGGGTTGCAAAGAAATAAATGACAAATACTCCAGTTCCTTTTCAAAGCAATCTGGCTTTTATTTGAGTACATTTTGAGTATTTCTTTGGTGTAGTCTTTATCCCCTTGATTAACATGATTAATGTTTAATAAGAGTAACTGCAAGAGCTACTAAGTGTGCAGAATGCTTCTACAGCTGACCTTATGATCTTTTTAAAATCAAGTCAAATACATGAGATAGTAAATTATAAACTATTTTAATAACTAATTTTGTAAAGAGTCTTTGAGTATTTAAGTAACTCAAGTATTTTATCTTTGAGCATTTTTCAGATTGGTCGTTTTTTACTTAAGCAAATTTCATTTGAGGTGCCTTCAATTGACTCAGTGCGCTTTTTCAGAAGTAACAGTACTTCTACTTGAGTAGAATCTTGCAGTACCTTTTCTTCATGAGTACTCTAAGTGCAATGTGATAAGCTACTCAAACTGATTGTCAGTTACGCAACTGTTGAAGCGGGGTTTCTTCCCATCTATACACACTGAGTTCACTGGCACAGGGTTCAGCTGCACCAGCTGTGCTAGTTGTGACGCTTACACCCGTGCCTCACGTATGACACTGGTGTCATAAATAAGACCGAAGTCACTTTACCACCAATCACAGGCACTTTTTGACCAACCTGCCCTCCAATCACAAGTCTGGATTCTAGCCCAGTCAGAATGCTGCAAAAACAATACCACATTCACTTATTTTCTATATTCACTCTTGGACCTTGCAGAAATAGGTTGGTATACATTTCCAGTACTCAAACTGTACCTTTGTGAGTCATTATGTCAATAAAACAATTCACTGCACAAAGGTTTAAGAACGAGAGATGATTTATTTCGTGCCTGCAGAGACTAATCATTGTCTGTACAAACATATTCAAACTCTTTTTTATGGGTGGATGAGTGTTTGGGGAATGCTGTGCAGTGTAGACATGCTTCACTTTGAGTCTAGACATCTTTCTATAGGGCAGTTTTGCACATTTCAATAAAAACTTGATATCCTGATAACCAGGAGCCCTGCAACCCTTGCCTCCCCTGCTACTAGCAAAGCTCTAAGGTTCTACATAAATTAGCCTTTACTGTAGCAAAATATAACAAATGCAAGTAATATTTATCCATGAAACACTTTTACATTGTCGGCTGTCTGTACCAACAAAGCAAGAGTTTCTTGTGTAAATATTGGAATCTGTGTAAATATTGAAATGTATTTTTTTGGTATAACATTTCAACACAAGACATTAAAATGTTTGAAAATGATCAAATTAGTCTCCTGATATTCAGCGTTGTCATTTTAATTGTTTTGCTTATAATAACATCCATTAACTTGAGATTATAATAACATCCATTAATTTGAGATTATAATAACTTCTATTAACTTGAGATTATACAGGTGTCTAACATTTATGGCCTTAAAAACTTAACCAAAATCAAAATGTGTCAAATTTTTGACAGGCCATTAAAAAACATACAAATGGTTGAAATATGGGAAAAGCTATTGGGTTGAGCTGGCAGGGCATTCCAGAGACTTGTTTGCACACGCAAATTTACAAGGTTGAATCTATGCAGATCCTGCCAGTTTTCTCCCAGGAAGTCTATTGCAGTGACGTCCAGGATAAGACCGCCTGAATGAGCAGACTGACAAACCCTTATCGATGTAGTGCAGCTGAGTGTATTCCTGTATTTAGCTGAGCTCCAGAACCCCATATATCACATGTCTGGGAAGGGTGAGAATAGGGTGAGTTCAGAGTGAATGTGAAAAAGCACAGAAGAGCTCTTGTTTAACTTTTAATATGGTTATAACACACTCAAATCTCTCTGTCCCTGTCTCTTTGCCCCTCATTCTCTCTCTCACTCACACACAAATTGTGGCTCATGACTGGAAGCTGTATCTTATGACAGAAATTACCAGTGGGCTAAACACACAGCCCCTGAACATTCCCCCTGAACATTCCCCCTGAACACTCCCCCTGAACATTCCCCCTGAACATTCCCCCTGAACATTCCTCCTGAACATTCCCCCTGAACATTCCCCCTGAACATTTTAATGGTGAAATGGGGATTCAAGAGACTAGTTCATTCTTCTTCCGTTATTACAGTAATAGACCCCCTTTGTGGCATTTGTGACCAAGATTGTAAAATATCGTTTTTCATACATGCAAATATGAATAATTCATAAAAATAGAATAACATCTGTGTTCTCTTTGGGCTACATTAATATATACAAATATGCAGGTATGCAAATATGAATAGCTTCAAATGTGTCCTCTGAAACAGTTACAGTTTGAACCTCAGTCAAGACTTTTAATGGGATACCAAGCAGAATAAGGGCCAGACGTCAATCTCTGTGCAAAAATCTCCCATTGTTTTTGTTTGGCCCATTGTCTGACACATTACCCAGGAGCCTCTGTAACATGGGTTTGGTACCATAAACCTCACCGATATGCAGCCACAGACGCCTCAGGAGGGAGCAGATCTGAAATCAGTCAGTCATGTACTCCACCTCCCCTAAAGGGGCTGGAAATGAGTTTTAGAGAGACATACCCACAGTTTTCACACTACACATATGGTGCCCCTGTTTGTTCAAGCAGGTTATTTTTTCTGTTGGCAGGACACAGAATACACACGCACACGCACACATTCTCTCTTTCTTTCTCTTTCTCTCTCCCTCCCTCTCTCTCTCACACACACACACATACTGATATAGATACAGAGAGAGAGAGAGAGAGAATAATATTTTTCGGCACTTCTACTTTATAAACAACAATATGCAAAAACATAGATTGTCTTACATACTCACATAGACAGAGATGGAGAGAGTAAGACAGAGAGAGAGAGAGAGAGAGAGAGAGAGAATCATTCATAGTAAAAGAAGAAAGATTTGATATAATTTGGTTCATAGCCTTGATTCTAGAGCATATATAAAATTGTGCAAATGTGGCATAAAATAGTAATCATAAAAGACGACGTAAGATGCTATCACTAATACACAAGCACCTTTGTGTTTGAATAATCACTTTTAATTCAAGGATTAGGGGTGCTACGTTTTATTTTGATATCAAATGATGTTATTAGATCTTTACACCATGGTCATTAGCACAACTGACTCGCTAATGCCATAGTCTGAAAACCACAGCGTCACTGTGTTGTTGGGGTAACTATTATTAAAAATAACCCAGATGATATAATAATACAATATACTAATATCAGCAATAGTAATAACAATCCCAATTTATATGTATATAATATCCTGTCTATCACAGCCTTTTGGAGAAGGGCACTTGAGCAAGCATTTACTTTAGCTAAGTGTACAAAGATAGGCTATAAACCATAATTTCATATTCCTTCTAAAAAACACTACACCATTTAGCCCCGATTTTGCTGTCGCATGCGAATTTTTAGGCTCGACAAAACAAAACAAAACAAAGCAAAAACAAAAAAACAGCTAACCAACCAGCAAAAAAACAAAAAACAGGTTGGAAACGGCTAGCTGCGCGCGTTTTGGCGACGCTCGTACGATTCAGCGATGCGAGTTTGCTGCTCTGTAAGCTGTCGCATCGCACACGCTCCAATATTTTCAAACGTATTTGAAATTCTTTTTAAATCGCGCAGTGTGAGCACTTCTGGTACAAGTAGAAGCGGCGGCGATGACCAACAGCCAATTACCAAAGCGAGAGGAAACAGTGGCAGAATGACCTTCACCGCTGCTACTTCTGTATACAAAGCTAAATATTTGTGTGTGTGTGTCTGTATACCTATATCGATATATATATATATCACTCAATTAGATAGTGATATATAGATAGATAGATAGATAGATAGATTTATTGTTTGACTTTTTGGGCATTACCTTTTTTAGTCTTGGCTGTACTAGGATCACTAGGTCCCAGTTCTTTAAGACTTAGACAGATTGAATGATATTAAGACTGAACCCCTGTGCTGTTTGGCCTCTTCAGTTCACTGTCCTCTTGTGAACTGTCACTGTCTGACGTCATGGGCAACAAGCATGCTACAGACCTCTGTTTTCTTAACTATCTCTCTCCAGTCATCCAGCTAGCGATTCCACACTGCCTCTCACTCTTGTATGCACACTGCTCTCTCTCTCTCTCTCTCTCTCTCTCTCTCTCTTTCTCTCTCTCTCAGACCACCAGAATTAAGGTTCTGACATTCCCAGTGGTAAGGCATTTTAATGATAATTAACATTAAGTTAATGGCATATCTATTTGCAATGCCAGTGTTCACTATGGCAGCAATAAGTAAATAAATAAATTCCAAGAAAAAGAATTCATCCGCACTCTCAGAATTCTAGAACTCCGTGGAATGTTATGTTTTAATCTGCAGTATTCCCTTACTGCAGGTCATAAACTAGAGATACATCCACCATACAGTTGAATACACAACCTGAATACACAACAAAATATCTGAAAAAGTCACTACCAGTTCTACCAAGTCTTTCCCTAGTTTTACCAAGTCTAGTAAAAAAAACAAAAAACAAAGGTTAGTATATGCATCTGTGTAGGCATAGGTAAGTAGAACTTGAATATAAATGAAATGTATGTGCCCCCTAGTGGATAAAGTTGAATGGTTGGTTATATAGGACACTGGCTAATCTAGTGCTGAAGATATCATTGAAACCAGTCTTAAGGAACTGAAGGTCTGTACTAATAGAATTGCTTCTGTGGACATTTGAAAATGTGACTGGAAGGCAGATGAAGCATAGCTGAGTGCCTGTGATGGTTTAGGCATACAAGTTGCTGAGCAGGTGAGGGAGGCATCCCATACTTTCATTATGGGTGAGGATGAGTGCAGTTAGTGCAGAGGGAAAGTAGAGAGAGGAAGAAAAGTGGGGTAGAATGAAACAGAAGAAAGAAACCCTAAATGTTACTTTACATTCGATTTGTTCTGTAAAGAGACACTGTAAATTTGCAGTCAATCATTTTCCAGAACTAAAAAAAGCATTTTGTGGACAAATAATTCTTTAATCAATTGTGTAATATAACACAGTGTAATTAATACACAAGCTATGATTGTAATCTGTGCGATGTGTAAGTGCAGCCTGACAATTGTAAATGTTTTTAATATATAATACACAATCCGTCTGATCTGTGTGAATGGATACAAAAAAAGGTTTCATGGGATTAACTGAGGCACCAGTATTAGAGTCTGACCTGAACATTTACAGATATGCAACCTACTCTGCTCCAAGCTTAATGCTCACGTTCCTTCTGCGGCATTCCTGGTAGTTTATTTGCCTCCTCCCCTTGTGAATTGTCCTTTTGAGCATGTTTCATTATTTTTGATTTGTGATGAATGTTAAGCCTCTCCAGGAGATCAATGGCATGATTGATTAGTAAAGCCAGCCAAGCCAGGCCAAAAAATATCCAGACTGCCAAAATAGACCCATACCATTCTGGATAGTCCTTATCCGGGTTAGAATCTGAAAGGCATAATTCAACTCAACATTCAACAATTCACCATGTTTTTTGGCATAAGTCAAAGTGTGTGTGTGTGTGTGTGTGTGTGTTTATATATGTGCTGATTCAGTCTTGATTTCTTACCTGCAACATAGTCTCCAAAGCCTATTGTACTGAGGGTGATAAAGCAATAATAGATGGCCTGTGCATATGACCATCCTTCATATCCTTGGAACAGTAACACAGGAACCACGAAGTAGAGGACTGATGAGATGAAGAAGGATGTAACGTGGAGGCACACAGTTACACATTTCTGTGGGATGATAAGGGACAGTAGGTACACATCCAGTACACGAGCTGTGAGTGTGCAGTGTGAATACCTTAGAAATGAAGGAATAACCAAAATCTCCCAATGTTTTCTTTTCAAAGTGATCATTTATCCTCCATTTTAAGCAAACTGTCACTATGTAATGTTGAATGTTTGCAAGTCAATTGATCTTTCACCTGATGGTTGGTCTTTTTGGCGATGAAGTTGCAGAACTTTCTCTCGACGGCCAGCATGTATTTTCCCACCCTATTCAGAATCACCATATTAAGTGGGATTCCAACAACGGCAAAGACCACGCAGAAGATCTGCCCAAGTGTCGTCCTAGGGCTTATGTTACCATACCCTGCAGGTAACAGAACATGTTCTGTAGGAAAGCTTCATATATGACCAGAGTAGAAGTAAAAACATCTACAAAGCCCTGGGGGTTAGAGTGGGAAGAGTGGCCCATGCACTAAAAGCCTTCATTATTAAACCTTTTAGGAATATCATTATTACAATAAATCAATTGAATCATCAAATGTACAACAAATATATTCACTTCTTACCAATGGTTGTAACAACAGTGGCTGCAAACACAGCAGAGCTAGTGAACTTCCAGAAGCCTGCAGTTGTTTTATTCCCCTTCAGACTTAAACCAGCCTTAGATTCGGACATGATCAACTTGAAAACAGTAAAGAACAACACTATGTGGGCCTGCAGCACTCACACAACTTCGATAAAATTACACAACTTTACAAAATACATTTTTAACAACACAGCCAAGAGACGAGCACTTTGAGCATTTTGAGCTACTTGATGACATCATTATTTCCATGCTAACAGTCACTGAAGATTTTATGCAGATCTTTTCTAATTGCACTGTCTTCATATAAGCACACTGGTATTAAAACAGTGGGGGAAACCAGAATCTGGTGACTTTCAGTTAATGCTTAGATCAAATATAAAAGAAATTAAATTAACAACAAAAATTAACAACAGATTCTGTTCTGATTCCAATTTACTGCCCTAAAAACTCAGGAAAAACTATGAAAAACCTCTGGAATGCAACCAAAGTATTTTATATAACAGCGGCTTCTGTCATACAAATCGCTGAAGATTTGGTGCAGGTGTGTACACAGACATTACATTAAAATTGGCTTCAAATACACAAATATACAAGGCAGCTATTTGTAATGTAAATATACAAATCCAGCTTTTGCCCAGCCGTTTTACTATCAAAGATTTCTACTCAGTAGCAAGCTATCATGCCAAATCGTGCCTCTAGACGTTAAAATACCAACCAAGTACCAGTTCTGTTTTGATCTCATACTGAGTAAATTATCGGTTCCATTGTAATCTTTCACTGACTCGAGAGAGAGAATAGACAAAATACCCACAGAAGCAGATTTTGTTCTCTGAGAAGCTAAACAATTTCCTCAAGCTAAGGCCACCTTTGGTGTTTTATTGAGGAGGCTGTTCTACTCTCACTGGATCCAAGATGTTTGTATTCTTTCTTTTTTCAGCCCTTTTTTCATCGGCCTCTCTCACCTCTGCCAGTTCTTCTAGGCTGCTTTGATCCAGACACTGATATTTCTGGAGCAGGTTATTTCTTACTTCTTTGAGGTAAGCAATTTGACTCTCCATCTGGTCCCCTTCAAGTTTCCAGAAAATGACGCCCCCTATAAGAACGTATGCCAGGTAGACGACTCCAAGCAACAGGACTGAGAGGAGTTTGCCCACAGCCAGCCATGTGCAACTCTTTTCGGTGTGGATGGATACCATAGTGCCCCTGGTATCCTTACCCCCCTGGTGTCCTGCCTGTACCTTTCCCTGAGTGCAGAGGAGCTGGGTGAGGTCCTGATGTTTGTGTGGTAGGCAAATCAAGTTGTGCAAGCAAGGTCTCCTATTCTGAGTTCTTAAGGAACTTCTATGCAAATGTAAAGTGACTTTAGGTTAGAGTGACACAGGGAGACTGGTAAAATACTGGTGAACACTGGCTGTTTAGTGTATCACCCTGTACTACTGGTGTATAGAAGGCATTCTCATTATATACATACTGGTGAACAGTGACTACTTAATGGTTAAGGCACTTGACTAATAATCAGAAGGTTGCTGGTTCAAACCCCATCTCTGCCAAGTTGCCACTGCTGGGTCCCTTAACCCTCAACTGCTCAAGATATATTCAGTCACAATTATGAGTTGCTTTGGATAAAAGTGTCAGCCAAATGCTGTAAATGTACGCAGTCCTCTCTACTAATGGAGTATATAAGGAGTTTTCATTATATACAGTATGTACTGGTGAACAGTGGCTATCCAGTGCCCTGTACTACTGTATAGAAGGGAATTTCATTATATATGTACTGGTGTGTGTGGGTATGTATGTACGTACTGTCATAATGCTTTTCACTCACAATTAATACTAAGTGCAGTCAGGTTGAGAGATTTAGTTGATCAAACAATTTAATAGGAAATTATTAAGCCCCACAGAATACCTGTGTAAATAAAACAATGGAGTAATTTAGTTTATTAAGAATTTTAAAAACACACTCAAACACATTCTTCCACTCTCACATACTTCATGTATATGCACACACACATTCATGTATGCACACATGTATGCACACAGTGTGCTCTTGCATGCACACATGTACACACCCATGCAGGCATACTCAGGATAAAATGCAATTTTTAAACTTCAAATTCTGGAACATAGTTTATGAAGTTAATGCTGTAATACTTTTACTCACAGCTGAATATTTTTAAAGGAATCCATGTTTCAATTCTAATATTAATAACATATAGTTGACTAGATGCATATATATCCAGGATGCAACCTGAGCTAGGTAACAAACAAAAAGAAAAAGTTTATAACATCATAAGGAATACATAGACCATTAATGTAAATGCATAATTCACCTGTGACACCTGACTGCACACCTATGTATTAGGAATCTGTATCACTGGTTTCATACAGCAAGGATTATCAACAACAAATTTTAATGTTATAAATTAACTAAAACTATTGGCCCACTGTGGCAGAATCTTTGATCCACACTTTGTATCAGAGAGATCCCTCAGTAAACTTGCACTGAAGGATGTAGATGCTGTAATTTTCACACAAATTGCACTTGGCCTGAATTAACATGTTTCAGTCATTGTAGCACTGGTCTTCAAGGGCTGTGATTGACAAAAACCATGAAGGAAACAATGAAAATAGAAAACAAAACCATTCTACAACATTTGAACAAAGCTGAGTCCCCTAAGGGTGGTGTGTGACAGCTTAGAACATAATGTACACTGTACTTTATGTATCACTCCTGCACTGGTCTGTGTATTAACATAAACAAGCACACACATATAATTGTATAACTTTGTTTACAATACCCTATTTCCTGACAGCACTTCACAGAACTCATGTCTGATTTTAAAAAGGCTCTTCCACTTTAAGTTCTCTGGTGGTTGACCCCTCCCCCTGCTTCCTGGCTGAAGGCCCTCCCTCTTCTCCGGTCCTGACCGGGGCCTGCTGGAGACCCAGGAAATACTCCATCATCCTGGCACCCATGTTGAGAAGGAGAGCAAGCCAAGCCAGGGCCAAGATGATCCACACTGCTGCCAGACTGCGGTAGATCGAGACGTAGTGCTTGTCCTGACTGTTGCCTGACATAAAGCAGTACGGTAAATCAAACCAGCTTCATGTGTACATTGGTACATACCTACATAAACAGAATGACTATATGTCACATGTATACTGATTGGTACACACAGTATGTCGTATATATGTTTTGCTTTCAGAGCTGATGTACAGGATGAAGATCCTTTATATGTATATAATGGCTGTTCATCCTTCCATGAAGTAACTGTAGTGATTCCAGGAATTAACTGCAGTACTCTAATTAAGGTTTAAAAAAAAAGTTTTGAAAAAAGGCAGGATGTTGTGGACAGAAGGCCTTCAAAAGCAAAGTGCTTCAGCTGATCAAGGACCTCTGTCTGACACATCCTGTTTCTCAGGAAATCTTTGTTGCTGCGCTGGAACATACAAAACAATACATTTGAAGCTGAGGAGTAACTGCAGTTTCAAAGTTAGAGTAATAAAAATGCAGAGGTGGCAAAAAATTTGTTTATAATGAACCGAGAAATAGTGGCAGGAGTAAAGGAGGAGTAAAGGAGGAGCTGTAAGGAGATGCTGAAGTGCAGTAAGTCAGGTAGAGCTTGACTTTCAGGCACACTCACAGGCTGCCTCAAAATAAACACCACTCACCAACCACGTAATCCCCAAATCCAATGGTGCTGAGTGTGATGAAGGTGTAGTAGAAGCCTTCTCCGTATGACCAGCCCTCCACATGGCTGAAGACCACCGGGGGGAAGACGAGGAAGAGCACACTGCCCATGAGCAGGAACAGGACCACGGCCAGCACCTCCACACACTGCTGCAATACCCACATGACCTAAGAATGAGCTCATTCAAGTACTTTATCATAAAATGGGATTTTGGAAATTCATAGTTTACATCACACAGTTCTAAAAATTACTTGTGCCTTTTGCAACCATTTGCAGTTACGGCAATAGTCACTATTTACATCTGAACTAATTTTTCATCTACTGGATTTCAACTGTGCAAAGTGCAGTGGAGAGACACTAGAACCACTGCCTACATCTAAAGAGCATGTTCTAGAGGAAGACTCCCACCACTACCTTGTGAGGCACCACTGAGACCATGCTGTGTTCGATACGTCCCAGGTGGAGGGTAAGGCATTTGCTGAGCTGGTTGAGAAAGGCCAGGTTGAGGGGTATGCCACACAGGGCATAAAAAACACAGAACACCTGCCCTGGGAATGTGCTGGGGGAAAGGTTTCCATAGCCTTTTAGGGAAGTAAATAAATCCCATCATTAACATCAAATCAGAAGCATACATGTCTGCTGTAAGAACTAAGCAGTAACTTGATGAATGTAACATTACCCTAACAGACATCATAGAATCCAATGACATAAAATGGTCAAATAGATAAAACCTGATGTAAATATGTAACCTACCTATAGTGGTGACTACCGTCCCTGCAAAGAAGAAAGAACTGCCGAAATCCCAGTTACTAGGGTTTGTCGAATTTCCTGAAGGGTTCACCCCACTTTCCCAGGCATCTAAAATCACCTGCACCAAAATGGGAATAATCCACTAAGACAAGGATATGACCAAAGCCTCTGGTGCTTCTATTAATGAAATAAAGTGAAAACACTATAGACATAAACATAGAACAGTGCAGTGACCTTTACAAACTTTTCCAAAGCTGGTCCATCCAGACAGGTGTAGTTGGCCAAGAAGGAGAGCTTTTCCAGCTGAAAGTGGTTGCGATTGTTGCTCTCCGCCTCCTTCTCCAGGAGCTGGAAGACGGTGGCTCCCAGGAGCAGGTAGGTGAACTGGGACAAGGCGAGGAGCACGGTCAAGCTAAACCTTCCACGCGGGACCTGGAACTGAGCCATGTATGCCCACATGCGGGAGAGCGTGGGCTGAGGGACTGCGCTGTTGACCTGGCTCCTCTTGAAGACGATGCTGCTGGGCAGGGACTGGTATGTTTTTATTTTTTTCTTTATTTTTTTGCCTGATAGTCCTTAGATCATCTTGGTGAAAATAACTCTTGTAATTAGAACACAGTATATACTAACACTGTGAAGCGTCTACATGTCTCACTTTGGCTGGGTAATACAAAAATAGCAATAATTAAAAAAACCGTCAGTGGCAAAGGTTGAATGGCAAGTGAAGCTTTACCTTTCAAAGAAACAGCATGTTGTATTCATCATAATCATCAGGCTAACAGTTAAATATCTCACCATGTCCTATTATGATTTTATCGATTGAGTAGTCAGTCTTTCAGTGGAAAAGGTCCATATTAAGATGGAAGTGAAGCATCTGGGTGTGATGAGATTTTTAATCGTCCTCATTGGTCAGAGAGTTTAAACGGATGTTTGACAGACTGTGGAGGGGGGTGGGGGGTGGGGGAGGTTGGGGTTCCTATGACTACAACGGCACACGAATCCCATAATATGAGCCAGGAGCTGTCTCCCTCAGACTCATTTATCAGTACTAAAAAAGCAAGAGCACTACCATGTCAGCAGAACATTGGTTAATGTTTGATCTGACAGCACACAGAATTTAGAGGATGAGCGATTAATTACCCTCTGCTGGTGTTATTCCTCGTGGGTGAATAAAACTCTAACCATTTGTATTTCAGGGAGACCTTTTTGCAGCATGGACCCTTCTAGCAGTTATATATTTATGGGCAGGATATAGGTTCATGAACATCTTGGTGGTAGAGGTAGTGCTGTTTTCATTCAATAAAAAAAAAACATTTTTGAGTGCTTTGCTCTCAGCAAAATCATCTATGATAGTGCAAAATGATCTATGATGGTCCAAAATCATCTATGATAGTTATCTGTGACAGTCCATATTCCTGTCACTGTCATTTCCAATGGACAGCAGAGACAAACCATTAAGTCTCTCCTCATGTCTGAAGTATGTGTCCAATTTAAGTGTTTTTAATTCAGCAAACTGCTCGCATTTGTCTCGTCGCCTATGAGCCTATGACTATCTCAACATCTACCACCAACACACAACAAATGACATAAAAAGTCAAAGCTTCCTCTAGATGTTAACCTAAACATCTCCAGTAGACTTACACTAGACACAAATTACTGGGCAAATTTACCAAGATCCATTCCTAAGCAACATGCATATTTTCAATTATATATATTTTATAGTTGGAATATTTTAATGGAATTACTTCCACATTTTAGGATTTTATAGTTATAAATAATGAATATATCATGAATATAGCAAAGATGAGAGGGGCAGGGTGTGTAAAGCAGTGTATGTTTAAACTGGCTGGTGAGGGTTATGGTTAAGTGTGAGCTCACTATAACTTCTGTAAAACCTTTTTTGAGCTACTAAAACTTGTGAGATGTGTAGAAAGAGAGCGGTGAATGCTAACTTCACAAACCTTAATGACACCTATAAGGCATATGTCATCTGCTGTACAAATCAGAGAGATACATTAGTTTGACATTATGACTGATATTAATCAATCTTAAGACATCATACTAAAGGAATTATCGTGTCAGATTTCATGATTGGTGTGCAAAAGTAAACTATATAATGAACTGGAAAAAGCCAGGACTGACCAAACTCTGTGGAGTGAGTTTGAGGATGGTGCTCTCAAATGCAAATGGCTTCATAGCTACTTATCTGTTAAACAAATATATTCAGAGAAATGCAAAATGCTTTCAGAAAAAACAATTGTAATAGTCAAAACACTTTTTTTTCAAACTTTCATACATTCCAAATGGACAGACAATATCCAGCATATTTTCCAGCATAATGCTATAAACTGAAAGGCAGCTGCAAAAATATTGCGTTGCCTATTATAATGGAAACATCTGGGTTTGTCAGCTGATAACTTCCATGCAAATGCGCCTTGTGTGGGAGGAGCTACGCACATCTGTTATTGGTCACAAGAGAACAAATTCATCTGACAGGCAGTTTTATAATGGAACAAGTATAAAACAATAATGAAAGGAAAGCGTTTTACTGGAATTACTTTCACGCTGAGCAGACAAAAAAATCAATAAATCAAAATGTTGGGAAAAGATAAAACAAATAAAATACATGATTTGATCACCCGGGTAAACAGGTCTAGATCTTGGCAGAGTGACAGACATCCGATCCAGTTAGCACTCTATGATAGCTTGTAAAAACATTTACTTAGGTCGGATAAGTGCCTTCACCAGTGATTTATGCTGCTGCTAGGCTACTTTGTACTGCTGGGACATCCAACACCTCATTTCCAGAAAGTTCTCTTCTGTCAGATAACAAAGAAGCTCAATGCAGATTGTTATTGCCAAGAGTGCCGAAACATTGTACAGTATACATAAGATGTTCACTATGTATGTACTATTGCTCATGTGGCTTGCCAAGGAAATTAGCTTTAATTTAGACTCAAAGCAACTTCAGTGTGCTGGGATATCACCTGACAACAGTGCTCTCTCTTGAAGAACTGTCTGTTAAATCCTTTTGTTACACAACAAAGCTCTAGATTTTTGCACCCTGTGCAGTCACTTCTGAGTCACTTCTGAAGCTTTATTTTGGTCCCACCCCTGTAAGAAAACAGATACTATGTTTCAATGTCAAACTTTTAATAAATGCAGGAATAAATGACATTAGAAAAGAAAACATTAAGGGAAGAGTAAATAACAAAAACAAAACATGACTTATATAAAAGCACAGTGAATTAAATATGCAAAAATTACATGGACATTGGTTACAACATGACAAGGTACATCAGCTTGCATCAGCCAAACTCTGTACTTGCTTCAGCTTTATTAAAACACAAAAGAAACACAACTCAGCTCCTGGGGCCAGCAAGCAAATGAGTAATGTTTACTCAGAGAACCTGCCTGACTTGGATCTGATGCACAATGATTGTCAAAGCGTATCTGAACCTCTGGGAGGGGTCACTGAGTGTATGCATTAGAGAGGCCAGGTTAGACCAGACAGTCAGTAAGACGTGCAGAGTTGGCGATGCAGTGTCTCAGGAAGAGAATCCTAAAATAAACACACTCGACCACCACCACTACTCAAACATTAAAACGGCCATGCCAGCATTTCGGGGTTTCAAACACCATCTGTTACACTCACACACACTCACTCTCTCTCTCTCTCTCTCTCACACACACACACACACACACAAAACAGTGCAGCAGGTTTTACACACAGGAACTGAGAATAAATATGGCGTGTATTTAGCATGAAAGAACCTGTTTGCCATCACAGTCTATTTCTGAAAGAACACAACATAAAGAGCCAATTGATAACTGCTAAATCCGAGCGCTTCAGAACGTGAGAGCGAACGATTATAGGCTAAAATTGTTTCCAATATCTTATATGAGTTTAATTTTCATTAATGTTAACAGCAGCACTTCAGGATTGCGGTGCACAAAGTACTTGCTGTGATATGTTTTAGCCACTAGAGGGAGGTGTTTGCACATTTGTAAAAATACATTCCTACCATGAGGTTATGTTTAGCGAACGGTAGTAACGGCAGCTCCTGCTGTTCACTATCGGATCTAATGGAATTATTTCAAACGCCCACAATGAACGATGTAAAATAAGAACAACAATAACAACAGTTAAAAAAACAAACATTCATCGACTTATTAGTTAATTTTATTCAATAGTTGTTCAATTCACGTAAACCTAGTTCAAATCTGTGTATCCTTGATACCGCCCCCTCTGTCTCCTTTTAGCAAAACGGAAACACACACACGGGACCAACGAACAGTCACGATTCTGGTTTGTGGTCTATATGAGGATCACTGATTGGCTGTCTGTATCAGCGGGATTCTTCCACTTCTGGTAGACCCGTAGGTTAGTAAGTTGGCAGCATGGTAGTTAGCCTTAAATGTTTCTGCAAGTAAGTGCTACAAACTTTTTTTTGGAAAAAAAAAAAAGCATTTTATTTTCTTTCAGGAACACCATATTAAAAGCTATATTAGACTGCGTGAGATGCAATTCAGTTAGACACTTTGGAATGATTCTTTTGCGACAGACACTTTATAGTCTACATCATACTGTTTAGTGTGCATTTAATAACATATTATGATCTTTCATAAATGTGTTTCTAACCACTTTATTTCAGTGGGGAAACGTAAAAATCCTATTCTGGATGCTAAACAGCATATTTGTGCAAGACGAGACAAGGGCATCTTAGAGAGCAGATTTTTAAATTCCATTAAGGGTAGGCCAACATCTCCCTAGTGTTACTGAAGCATTATGAATAAGCTAAAGCTACTGTTTGGTGCGTTGTTCTTTTCCTTACTAAGATATCTTTATATTCCTCTGTAGGATATGGAGTTTTTGCCACGGCACCAATCGAGGAGGGAAGCTTTATTGTCGAATACAGAGGCGCTCTGCGAGAGGCAGGAAAATGCATCCCCGATGCGTATTCCTACTACTTTATATATCACAACACTCGGTACTGGTATGTATGGGTAGATACGTCATTTATTTACAGTATGTTATTAGCTATCTTGTAATAGACTGGTTTATATACTAGATTAGTATTCGAATTTGGCGTCAGTGCTTTTGTGAGTGTAGTTTGCTTCTACATAGGTTCATCTATGAGCGTCGTGTTTACTTCATTGCAGTATCGATGCCTCCGTGGATGACGGATCTCTTGGACGACTTGTCAACGACGACAGTAATCCTAATTCAAAAATGAAAGTAATCGCAGTTAGTCATGTCCCTCATCTTTGTTTGTTTGCGCTCCGTGACATACAGCCAGGGGAAGAGATAACTTATGACTACGGTGGTTACGACCTCCCATGGCGGAGGGGCACGGTAAGTCAGGCACAACATAAAATTAATTATCTTAAAAAATATCTGTTTGAAGTGCATATAGTCGTTTATCTTTCTTTTTAGGTAGCTGTTAATTGTTTTATTTTGAATTCAATCATTTAAACGCTTTTTTCCCGACTTGCAGTGGCTGTGTATGGCAGGCCCGGTACAGTTTGATAATGACAGAGAGGTAACTACCTGCGTTATCATGCGAATTTCTTAGTGTACTGAAGTTATATCAGCTTTCCTTACAATGCAACTAACACTGCGATTGGTTTCCTTTGTGAGCGAGAGGAGTATGAAGAGCAGCCATCAGTTTCAGAAACAACAGAACATGTAAGAATCCAAAGTGCTTTGTTGACCCATGTAAACGTGCACAGTAATTCTTTGGAAACACGTATGTTTCCAACCTTGTGTTTTAATGTTACAGCAAACCAATGTGCATGACCAGGATTACTGGGTAATTTCCTTCCCATACATGATATAAAATCTCTGGTTTTGTATGTATGTTTTTCTTTAAAATAATCTTTCGATACTTCAGCAAGAGCGAAAATCATCCCAGTTAGACAGTGAACCAGGTATTTTACATAACTGATTAACCCATACACTCTAAAGGAGTCCTCAGTGATGTACACACGTGGTCAAAGCCCATTAAATATGTCCTCGTGTTCTACAGAGACAGCTCAAATTTACATCATTGAACAGGCACACTGAAACAAGCAAAAAAAACAAACAAAAAAAACACCATCTCTAAAGTTAATTACATTATTTTAATTTCATTATTTATATTAGATTTTGATTTATCATATGTATATTTTATTTGAATTTGAAGGTAGAGAACTTGTTGCAATCATTTTACATAAAAACCTGAATTACATTCACAAATTCATTATCATTGATTTGATCAAACTATTTTAAAAGTGTATTACTGTGCTTAATTTAGTGTATTTTCATCATTTATTACTCATCAATTGTTGTTAGTAAGGTCCTATTATAATAATGTCTAATAATAACCAAAGCAGTCATAGGGATTGGTCACACTCTTACTGTATGTACTGTTTTATTGATGTTATTAACCGTACTTTTATTGCAGAACACTTGTGTTGGGAAAACGCCTGAGGATATTCCATGCAACACTCTGACAGCTAGACAGGTTTGATTTCAGGTTCTCAGCTACTAATCACAAGGAGAGCATTGAAAAAGTTACAACTGCCTGAAAACTGGCAAGCTGACATGTGAATTTGGGAAACACTCACTTGATTACACGTTATTTTAATACAGCCCAGCTGTGAGGACGAACAGCGGATATGCGAGAATCAACTGCCTCAAATTACGGATCAAATGCAGATAGTCGTACAGGTACTGAGGAAAAGTTACATTCGTATGAGTGGTCTAAGAAAACATAATAAGCTCCTTAGTGGCTTTAGGTAGTGTACTAGAAGTTTATTGATGATGAACAGTAAAATCAGGAATGCACAAACATTTTGTGCTCTTTAATTATAAATGAGCACGTCCCGTAATATATATCCACACAATTACCAAAAATCAATCTAATCTTTACTTTTATAGATGAGATATAACACCAGTCCAGTGACTGGCAAATGAAAATTATTTTTATGCTTGGAAATCTGCTGGAAGGTAAACCGTTAAAATTGTTTAACAGACTTGCTTTGGATGCACTCCAAAAATGAGGGGCTATTTTTTTGATGATCACTCTTAAACCATCAACTGGAAGCATATGAAAAAGTCTGAAAACGAGTGATTATGAAACTCTAATTAGTGTTCAGGGCTCTTCGTAAGAGTGCTACCAAATGGATAGCAGCACTTATGAATGTGTTTGTGTCTGTGCTTGCGCTGGATTGACTTTTAGAGCTTTTGTGAATTGTGATGCAACTTTTTTAAAATGACGCACGTCTTCTTTTAACTCTAGAACCCTGTGGATGAAGAGGTGACGTCTGATAATAAGGAAGCCTCTGTATCTGTCCCAGCAGACCAGGTCTGATCTCAGTGGCAGCAAGCTTCTTTGTTTTGTCTGTTTATTTTGAAATAGGCAATCTAACCAAATGTCATGGTAACAGAAGATTCATCACTGCCGTAGTGACGTATCGGTTGGTTCCTGATTAGCTGGTGTATTGTATTGCAGGTGATGGATGTAATGGAACAGATGGAGTGTGAGAAAGAGGACATTAACTGTCAGCCTACAGAACAGGCTCAAGTATGTGTTACTCACTTTAACACAAACACTAAAATAACCCCAGAACCTTCCAAGGCTTAGGCTCCGTGAACTACACTGTACTAACATCAGACATTTGACACTTGTTTAAACATCAGACACTTGTTTAAAGTTTAAAGCAGTCCATGGAAAATGGGTAAATATGTATTTTTAGCTTAAAGCATTGGGTGAGATTCAGGACATTGTTTATCAGTTTGTCATATAAATGGTTTCTATTAGAATTGGTCATAACAGTCTAGCTTTGATCATCTGGGTGGATGCTTGTTTGAATTAGGTTACAGGAAGTCACTGTTGGCCTTTTGGAGTTTGTTTCATATATTCAGCATTCTTCAGCCACAGATCTCTTTCTGTTCTATAGTGTTTTCATGTCGTTTTATAGCTGGAAACGGCCATGGAGGTGGAGCCATGTGTGGAGGAACAGAGTCTCACAGAAGCTACTGCACAGGTAACTGCTGTCCATCAGTTTAAAAGCTTGTTTCTAAGTGCCTCTGACCCAGGCCTCTTGCCTTGAGCAGATCCTGGGATTTGTTTTGACTGCAGTTCAGTTGTATTGCACATGGACGTCTTGGTGTCTGTGTCTCACATTAGTTTATGTGAAAGTGCCTTTTCTGTTCTACACTATATTTCTTTGCAGCAGTGAACATTGTATATTGATGGACTGTACTCAGTCCTAATAGAGCAACTATCACTAGCACTACTCTCCTTTGGGATTCCATTCTTTACAAGGCTGCTTAAAGTATGTTTACTCAGCTTCTGATTATTCGACATACAGTTAGCTAAGATTTATTGCGTTTTAAAATCCTAAATGAACTGTTAGCAGACTCGCGAGGATGATCAGGAGACTCGCGAGGTTGATCAGGAGACTCGCGAGGATGATCAGGAGCCTCGCGAGGTTGATCAGGAGCCTCGCGAGGTTGATCAGGAGCCTCGCAAGGATGATCAGGAGCCTCGCGAGGATGATCAGGAGCCTCGCGAGGATGATCAGGAGCCTCGCGAGGTTGATCAAGAGACTTATGAGCATCAGGGTGAACAGGTGAGTGAAACTTTTGATGTAAGACTGCATGCGTTGAGTTTATTCACTGTACATAGTTATTTTATCAATACTACAGAAAGCATATGAAGCAGCGCAGAATTCGTATGAGACTGAGCCATCTCAAAATCAGATAGCTGCACAGGTATTAACTTTCGTGTTCTTTCTTTGTTTTACATTTAGTTAATTCATGTTTTCAGACATTGATCATTGATATCAGACATTGATACAAATACTAGAATAAAACAATGTCCTTTATATAACAATATATGGAACATGGAATTAGTAGTACAGTATATTTGGATTTGTTTCACCCAGACTCAGATTATGCCTAAACTATGATTAATCTGGGCAGTCAGGCACATATATTTATGATCACAGCACTCACAGAGGAGAAAATTGACCTAAATGTGTGATAGCCTGAAGGGGGCGCACACGGACAGTATAACTCATAGTGGTATTTCCCATGCAGCACACGCGCTCCACTCACCCTGAGACTTCCAAGCAGGTATGACATTTCTGATCCTCATCCACAGAGTGCTAAGAACCTTAGTGCATAACGAGGACTGATGACTGATGTTTAGGGTATTGCTCTGCTAAATGACTAACGAGGCTGGATACTTAATTATGTGTTAATTATGTGTTAAACTCAAAAGTGTAAGGGTTAAAAACTAAGATTGCTTATTTTTGTTTTGATCAGTGAAAATCATAGATGCTTCTATAAGCTGCTTCAACATGACATGTCTACCAGAATGCCTTTTTTTTTTTTTTTTTAAGTCATCTCCAGCTGAGCAGGATGCATGTGATAACGAGCTGGATAGTAATGAAGGCGTCTCGTCAGATGAAGAGTTTGTACCCGAATCTGACCCAGAGTCAGATGGTGATTCTGATGTAGAGAAGCCAGTGTCTAAAGCTTCAGACACATCAAAGGACGTGGAGGAAGAGATTATACTGCCAAATCAGAACAGTCATATAGTCACACAGGCTGCAAAAGAGAACTTCTGCTTTGTGTGTGGTAAGGCATCCTCAAAAATAGCAAGGCATTTAAAAGTGCACAGAAAAGACAATTTTGAAATTGACAGTGCTTTTAAGCTTCGTAAGTCATCAAAAGAAAGGAGACGAATTCTAGAGGTACTACGGAAGAGAGGGAATTACCAACATAACACCAAGGTCTGCAAGAATGGTGCAGGCTTGATAAAGGTTAACCGAACACCAAGAGACAAGATTGACACACAGAAATTTGAATACTGCATGTACTGTAAAGGGCTGTATATGCGCAAGGAACTGTGGAGACACGTGAGGCGCTGCACTTCGAACCCTGAGAGAGACACGGCAAAAAGTGCAAGGACCAGAATTTTGGGTCTAGCAGCTGTGAGCCGGTGCCCTCATCTGGAGCACGTTTCAGATGATGTGAGGAAGATGCTCTGTGACATGCATCAGGATGAAGTTGCACAAGCTGTCCGAAACGATGAGTATGTACTGAGACTAGCGCAGTATTTCTTCGACAAAAAGGGCAACAGCAAAGAAAGGCATGAGTTTGTTAGACATACCCTTAGATGTATTGGGAAATTTCTGAACATCTTGCAGAAGAAAACATCAATAAGGAACTTAGCAGAAGCTATAAAGCCAAGCCGTTTTCCAGAGGTTACTGAAGCAGTGAAAGACCTTGCCGAATTTAATAAGGAAACAAATTCCTTTGCAGTACCAAGCCTTGCACGCAGTATTGGATCGACTCTGAGGAAATTTTGCATATTGACTGCAGAGAAAGCATATGCAGTTCAAGACAAAAGACTAATAGAAGCAACTGGTAGTTTTTTTAGACTTTTTGATGATGCACGGTCACAGTTTGCTTTGGTGGACAAAAACACACACCTAGCTTTCCGCAAACCTCCCTTACTGCCTTTTGTCAAGGATGTCAGGTTGTTTCAGTGTTACCTTGAAAAAACAATGCAATGTGCCATGCAAGAACTGAGAGAGAAACCAAGTGCTCAGAGTTACGCCGACCTTTCTAAAGTGACACTGGCCCAGACCTTGATGTTTAACCGCAGACATGGAGATGTTTCTCATTTGAGCATCAAAGTTTTCCAGGAGAGAGACAAAGAGCAGGTCACCAACACCTCAGATGAACTCACAGAATTCGAGAAGGAGTTGTTTAAACATTACTGCAAACTTGAGGTTTTGCAGAACATAAGAGGCCAAGCAACAATCATACTAACTCCAGACATGGTCAGAGCAATGATGCTCTTGATTGAGAAGAGAAAGCAGTGCGGCGTCTGTGATGGCAACGGATTTGTTTTTGGCCACGTTAAAGGTAAAGGGTACTACAGGGGAGAAAATGCTCTACGAATCTGTGCCAACGAATGTGGTGCAGTGAATCCCAACCAGCTGACATCTACTGAGTTTAGCAAACACATTGCTACACTCACCCAAGTCCTCACCTTGAAAAACCATGAGCTAGTCGTACTAGCGAAGTTCATTGGGCATGATATAAGTGTCCGTAAGGAGTACTACCGACACTCTGAGGCTACTGCTCGTTTGGCCAAAATCTGCAAACTCATTTTGGCTATTGAGAAGGGGAGTGCTTCTGACCTGCTTGGACAGTCTCTAGATGACATTGAACTATCAGGTGTGATGTTCTTCTCATTTTAAAGGAAGATGGTATATAAGAATAAAAGCTAGATAACAACTATATAAAATATTTATTATTTAAATCATTTACAATCATTTTAACATATTAAAATGTAATTTTGGAGTTGTAATTAATTAAACGAATTATGTGATATTTCAGATGAGGTTAACGAGAGTGACAGTGAAGTGGAAGATTTTGAGGATGAAAGTAAGTTTTCCTACGTATCTAAAATCACAGAAGACATGGTTTCATGAAAACACGGTAGACAGACATGTGAACATAAAACTTCAGATTAATGTTCTATTGCTGAATGGGGCTACTCTTAAAAATTAGGGAGTTACCTTAAATAACAATTGCACAACTAGTTCAGACCATGCTCTGTTTATCAGCTTGCATTTTTAATGACTGTTTCATATTTTGTTATGACATGCTATATGGGTGAAATGGCTAATCAGACACTGATAAAAATTGTAAGCATTTCTTGGTCGTTGACATGAATTTTCTCAGTTGTAGCACAAATGTTTGCATAAAACCATTCCTTGCATTTCCGAAGCAGAATTTCTTATGCTGTTTTATGTCTAGTGCATACAGCGCCCTAATGATGACGGCAAACATTGATTTGTGTTTGTGGTGTCTGATGGTGCTGACAAAAAATGAGTAACGGCAAACTAACAGGCACTTTTTTTTATTTTTTTTTTTAAACGTTGTAAGGTGGTATCAGAACACAACTCCTTAGCTTAATATCTGCTATACGTCTAGACGGAGTATAATTTGTCAGGGCATGAAGTTTTTTCAACATTGCCTTGTGTTTTGTCCCATTTCTCTACAATCAGTGATATTTAAAAGGATCACCACATCTAAAAAGTGTAAGAAGGATTCTGGATCTACACCTAAAGAAATGGCTGAAGGTATGTTGGCATTCAGTCAGCCACTTGGTACCACAAGAAATACACTTGGAGGTCACACAAAAAGCACACACACAAAATTGGATTTGTTTTGCTTTTGGTTTGTCAAATTGGCTTCATTCTTTGGTTCCTCCTTTGCCTTCACCCTCTTAAGAGAGTCAAACTCAGGTGGCAGAAGAGTGGGACATGCTGGAGGAGCCCAAGAGGGTTCATAAAAGGAAGCCATGGACTAAAGAGGAGAGACTGGCAGTTGTGAAACACTTCAAAAAACACATATACCACGGAAAACTGGCTAGCGTGATAGAATGTCGACGCTGCCAGGAGCTAGAACACCCTGCACTAAATGGTAGAACTACACAGAACATCAGAGACTTTGTAAGAAACATGGGGATAAGCTTCAAGAGGAAAATGACAGCCAGAACTCATACTGGCACTTCTCCTGTAGACCCAACCAACCACGTGGATCAACCAATTCAGGCACCAAGCCCAAACAATGTTTTATCCACTCACTCCATTGTTTTATCCCCTCACAAAGTAAACTCAGTATCTAGTGTGCTTTCAACTAAAGTGATTCTTCAAACAACTGTACAGTCTCCTGAAGTAGCAGTCCCTCCAAATGTGTAATCTTCCTACTCTGCGATTTTAATATCTGCTAGTGCATTAGCCTTGTAACTGCTAACATGTCCATTTTAGTACAATTGCCAGCAGCTTAGCTACCTAGCTCTAGCAGGAGATATATCTTCAAGCAGGACACTGTATAGGCACTAGTCCACTTTAACCCCAGGCAGCAAACCAACTGAGCAATAGTTAACTTCCACATGGAACAGTAACCCCACCTAGCTCTGATGCCCCACCATACTTCCCTATCCAACTATTCCCTAACCCTATCCAACCACTTCTAGTCTACTAAATGCTCACAAAGCAAACTTAAAATGTCAAGCAGCCAGCACACTAGGCCCACAACCAGCAAGGTCATCTGACTATACTGTCTCAAGTCCTCAAACATAACTTTAACGAGTTCTATCAAACTACCTCAAACATCTATCTTAATCAGCTCTGTATTATCTTCTTAGATGGCTAGCCGAATAGGCACCATTGCAGTACCAGCTCAAACAAAATACTCAAACTGCAACCACAACCTTGAAAACTAACACACCATCACCTGAAACAGCAAACCTATCAAGCACCAATGTACTGTGACTTCAAGCAGCTCACAATCAATTATAGTGTTAATCACAAATCCTGCCAGCACCTCCCAGACAGCAAAACCATTTAAATTCCGTGCAAAGCCTCTGTAAAGAGTGTCTTTAACTAATTATATCACACTACCTGTCCACACAGAAAACACTAGTATAACTACATCCTTAGGCAGGAAGTTTAATGTAACGTACAAATGTAGCTTCCCTTCAAGGTATAAACTTAAGCAACTCTAACACATCAGTGCCAAAGCTACAGTGTACTAACCCCTCAAACAACAGTCTTCACCAGTAGAGTAATCCCAATACTCTCCAGTGTACCATTTCATTAAGCAGAAAGACAGAAGCAATAGCATCAGAGCTACATAGGCTGCTAAGGCAGCACGGGCAACTATAACTTGTTTTACACTGCTACCTCTGCAAACAGGTCTAGTGTGCTACCCTCTCAATCCACTTAACACAGAACGAACAAGTGTACCAGCCACCCAAAGAGTAGCTGTGGGCTTTGGTATGCTCAAGAACATAGGAAGAATGATTTATTTTCAATCTTTTGTAGTGTAACTGATACTTTGAGTTTGTATAAGGATAATTAGTACATGAGTTTTTTTTTTTTTTTTTATCTCCTTTGGAAAAGTCATCTTAAAGAAGCTCATATGCAATGTGTTGCATTTCATAGCTTTGTTACTATTTTGCATAATACGCCGTTACAATTAAACAGTTTTAAATGTGAAACCGTCTTCACACTTCAGTTCTCTTCTGTCCTACGTGTATTGGTGAGATACCTGTTCTGGTGAGCAGGCTTTGCCTGGCCCTGATGAAGGCCATTATATTTGCATCAGTCTGGTGGTCTCCAGTCAGTGGTATAGATGTGGACGACATGGTAGTAGAGGACAAGGCTCTGAAATGTATACATACAAACATAACAGTACTATGAGCTGTAATGTAACAGTACTATGTAATGTAACGCCTTGTGCTAACATTACCTGATCACACTAAAGGATTCACTTTTTTAACAAAAAAAAGCAGCCACAGTACTGGATACATCATTTTTTTTAATCTACTGATTAAGGATGATGTTTACAAGTTGTTAAAATTATCTGGTCTGAATGTTCGTAAATTTTGGTTTGCTTACTATTCATACATGTTCACAAAGAGTGTTCAGGATATGTTAATAGTATTTGGTTTGTTCCTGAAGTAACGGATATACTATGATACACTGACATGTTGGTAGCAAAGTAATTTCATGTTGTTCCTTTATGCAACAAAATAACCAAGGTAAATTTTATGGTGATTTGTTTTTTTGTTTTTTTTTGGGTCATGGAATATACTGTATATAAAGAATTTGAAACATCTATACGCAGGTTATATGTATCTTTATACTTGTTTACCTGAGATCTTTAGAAGTTGTTGTAGTTAGATCCCTCTGTTTTATGTCTTGGGTATCAATGGTATGATCATGCGAACAGCTACTTCTGATAAAAAAGATTAAGAAAGAGCCTGGCATCCAAGTTGAGCAACTTTCGGCTTCAGTGCTGGGAAACCTTGGGATTTCTATTAGTGCATCAGTGGAAATAAGAGAGATTCTCTGGTTTGAATCTCTATGGTCAAAGAAACATGGAAAATATAGACATGAAAATGTAAATACTATTTTTTTTCTGAAATTGTAGTTTTGACAGATACCTGTCAAAAGTTTTGGTACCTGTCAAAACCTGTTTACAAGAAAAAAATCGGACTCCTGTTCAAATTAGGGTAACAAACCAAGTCAATAGTTTTCCCTCAAAGAACGCTGAAGTTGCGGATTGAGAATGGTCCCGATGGACAAATGTCTATAACTGTACACCTGTACCATGCACCCATACTCTCCCAACCAGAAAATTGGATCAGAAGGGTTATTTAACAAAAACAATTTAATTTGGCTTGGTTTAGCATATACACATAAATATGTACTACATGTAAATGTATGTGGAGTGGCCTGACTCACCTTGTTGAGGCAAGGCCGAGGGAGCTTTCCTGCCTCTCACTTGATGCTGCTCTCTCTGATTCCACATCCTGCTGCTGCTGTAAAATGACACATGCAGACCACATGAGCTTTTGACCAAATAATTGTGCTAATATTTATAGCAACAAAATAAAGTTCCAAGTGGGCTGAAGAGGATGCTTAATTTAAAAGTGCCATTGAATGGAATAATGTATTTACCTTGGCATAGTTGAATAAGGAGAGTTTGGTACATTGAGATAATGATGTGAAACTAAACCTTTTTCACCTCCTTCAAAAGCTGACTATGGCCTACTACAATTAAAATTTGTATATTTTGAATGGTGTTTGAGAATAAAGACTATTTTAAGAGTAAAGTCATTATTTTAGAATAAATTCATAACATTACAAATGACTTTATTCTCAACTACTAGCACTAAACTTACTACAAATTGTTTTAACAATTGTTGTAGAAGCCTGATCTTATGCTGAAAGCTTCATAGTTAGTGTGCTAGCTAGCTAGCTAACATGTTTAGTTTACTTTGTGGTATTGTCAATATCAAAAGCAAATAGCTAGCATGGGTAAAGGTAGCTACTAGCTAGCTATCCATTTAGGCTCCAGTTGGACTTGAATTAGACTCAGACTAACAAGCAGATACTTTAACATTCTAAAATACACAGAGCTGACAGTTTATTAAGTAGCCTGCATCTACCTACTAGTCTGTTTGGCCTTTAGAACATATTATAGCATTCTAAAATGACTGTGATGCAAATTGGACTGACTGCAGTCTTACTTTCAACCTCATCCCAAAGCTCCTTAATAAGGCTGAAATCTGGGGCTGTTCAGGTCACTAAAGCATTGAAAATGTGCTGTCATGTTCCTGGAACCATTTGGTAATGGTATATGCCCTGTGACATGGTGCATTATGGGTTCCAGCATGGGTAAAACTCAGTTCTGAGGGAATAAACATGGTTAGCAATCATATTCAAATATGTTGTGTCATCCAGTTGCTCTTAAGTATGTATGAGGAGCCTGGGTGTGCCAGGAAAACATCCCAAACCATCATACTGCCACCACTGGTCCATACTACTGACAACAAGCATGACGGATCCAAAGACTTATGGTGTGTCTGCCAAATTCTGATATTTTCATGATGCAAAACTGCCTTGGGTCAGGCAATTTTTTCCCCAGTCCTCAACAGTCTAGATTTAATTTTCCTGTGCCCACTGAAGAAGCACTTTATCCTTTATTGATAACTTCTCAACATGAACTTGGGCTGTTTCAGTCCACCTGAGACGAAGTCCAGAAAAGTTCTGAAGAGGCAGTCTTCACGCCAGTCTTGAATTTGAATGTGATTTGCCTTGTTGTGGCCTCTTTACTTGCACAGTTCTTGACTGTCCTCTTAACCTCTCTGATAAACAAGCTGTTTTCAACCATATGATTGCCAGTGGTAGGTCTTTTTTTTTTTTTTTGCACTGTAAATGGATGTTTGTGAAAAGCCCAGAGAGACAGCTGTTTGGGAGATGCCAGACGTGGCGTTTCTCCAACTTCATTCAAATTTACTATGGTCACTTGTTTTCCCATTCCAATGCTCAGCTGAACACTAACTTTGCTGTGTGGTATAAATCAGGGAGAACAGTGTGTCTAGCATCAGTCACACGATGCATTACTTGTTTGAATCTCCGATTTGTTTAAAGGTGGGGGTTTTTCATAATAAACTGGCAACTCAGTATAGCGGTATGTCTAACTGATGCTGACATTTCCCTATTAAAATACTGTTTATACACTAGAACCAAACCTGATTATCCTGACTAAAAAATAAACTCAGAACAGAACATGAAAAGTCAATGGGCAAGACTGGCTCTGGAATTGATCGGGAAAGGATTTGCGGACAGAGCAAAACTGCACAGCTGCTCGTGTCTGGACGGAAGGTTCATATTTCCTATTGACAAGATCAAAACGGAGCATTGCCAGCAGAGTCTGCTGGTCAGATGTTGCGACATAACATTATAAATGTGGCCCATATTGGATCTAAGAGATGTCCATGCAGCCTAAGCTAGTAGGAGACTCATCATAGCAGATTACTGTATCTTTCATGGGTCTGTGAACCAGAGCTTTCATGTCATTACATACGTATAAGCTGTTTTGTCATCTCCATCACAGTAAGAGCTACCTGTAGTCTTGTGGCCTCCTGAGTCCACCAGTCCTGAAAATCCCTCTCTAGCTTGATCTTTGACCTTTGAAGCAGGTGCTGTAGATGTTCAATCTCTGTCTTCAAGCCTTTTAAACGTCCAAAAGTGCTCTTATAACTAATATAAAAGGAATGGTATAGGTTAAATTGTGTTTGTGGGATTCATTGTTGTGAAATTTGCCATTTGTGTAATAAGATGAGGATTGGTTAGACTGTGTTGGAATTAACACACTTTTTCTTCTCCTCTTCAATCTGGTTGCGGAGAGTCTCCTCTATGGAGTCCAATTCTGTATTTGGGTGGCTCTCCATTACACCTGAAGCAGAAGAAATCAACCTGAAAATTATAACCGATTTATCATATACAATGTACTACTTATTAGTATTACTACAATCAGGAAATGTTATTAACCTGTAAACAAACTGAAAGTTTAAATAGATCATCTAGTATTGCATGATGACTACAATTACACAATATCTACACAGATGCTCTACTTGGTCTGAATGGTGTGCTTTGTTTTGTTCATCCTCTAACTCTCCATTCAAAGGTCTGGCCCCTGGTTTTTTGCCCTGGTCAGAGGTGCAGCAGTGACATTTCCCTTTTTGTGGTTTTCTCAGCACCGTGAGCCAAGACACTGAATCAGTTCACATGACGCCACTAACAAACTCCACGTCTTGCCCTGCCTGGCTGAGGCCACACACTATCCCCCAAAATTCAGCCCATTTTAGGCACAACAGAACCTAAATACTGTAGTCTTTCATAAACACTCCACACAGTTGCTGTGGATAGAAGACACTCATCTTAGGGCAACACACCCATTCTCCTTGAATTCAAAGGCTTCTGTATACAGAATGGCTATATCTGAGGCTTTCTGGTATGTCTCACTACATGCACCCTCATAATAAAAGGCAGGCTCCCCCTGAAGTTCTCCTTTGATGCAGTTAAAATACAGGACACTGGCACTGTAGGTTATGTTTGTAAACTTAAAGTAGCTCTTTTACAGCATGTTTATTGAGAAGAAGAGTAAAGTGGATACCACCCACTCGTCAGTACTCCGTATAATCTAGATGCCTGTGTACCCTATTGCATTGTAGAAGACTGGGGGGGTGAAATTCAATGGCGGAGCTGGTGTGCTGAGAGGACACAGGTCATTCAGGAGAATGAGGAGCTGGCGAGATGTTACCTACCCTGGGCTGCCCTTTGCATCCTTCTCATCTCCAACTGCTTCTTCAGCTCATCTGAGGTATAGCAGAGTCACGGGAAGATTGAGAGAGAGAATAGTGTTATTTTATTTAACCAAGGTTTGCTAAGTAACTTTGAGGTAACGTTGGCAAGAACGACCATTGGCTCCTAGTTGGACTTTGCTATAAAACAGTGACAGTTTACTAGCATGGCTGGTGATAGAACCTTGGGTAAGAGACTGTGTATGTTTCACATAAACACAGACGCCACACTGGGCCCCAGACACATCTATTATGCCTGCCACACTGCAAAGACCTAACAATTTATAGCAACCATAGAAAAACATATCTGCTGCCTGACTTTACAAGAGCATTTACAATGAGAGACATTCGAAAAATGCAGGTTTAGTATAGAGCACTCAAGATCTTGATATGCCAGATTAAACACTGACAATATTAATAAAACACGTGGTTGGGAGCTTGGAGGTTGGTAAAGTCTCCAGAGAGGTTACTTTTGAAAGTATTTAAAAGTATGGTAAAGTGGACAGGTAATTCTTGCTTGCTAGATTTTGACCTTTTGACTCTGTATGTGTATTACTAAAAAATACTTTTTTCAATGGCACCTACTCATCAAAAACTGCTTAACATGAGGGCTTTTTAACTTTATTTGTAGAGACCAGCATAAAAAGTACAGCAGTATGATCACTGAATTAGAACAAGTCTAGTCTGAGCAGAATTAGTCCGAAAAGAGCAATTACAGGAGGGCTTAAGGGACAGTCATGCCTGCTCCTGGAACAGCAGCGAATGGATTTGCTGGATGATTTGAAACGGTCAGGAGAAAGGGGGTGGAGAAGGAGTGAAAAGATGGTGGGAAGTAAAGAAGAACACCAGAGATGGTCCCCGGTGACCCATGTTGCAAATGTCTGCCACAGGTAGTCGCCTGGCTGTCTGTGGTCCTCCCTCGCTTGTCCCAAAGGATGGACAAGAGGTGAAATATAGTGCGAGATGTGGGATTCTGATATCAGGCAGCACTTCTGGTGACCCCGTTCTGTCCATGGTAAAGTAATATCCATGGCAAGATCTGCTGGATCAGGTTCGGCTGAAGCGCACGCCATGTTTGGAATATCTAAGCAGACAGATGTCAAATGAAAAAGGCATTTCCCTTGTCAAAGTGCTGCTGTTGCACAAACACTTTTTCATCCTTGGACCTCAGCCAACATGACATTCAGTTTTTGGTACTGAAGCTGTGACCATTTATCACTGTTTCATCAGGATCTGTGTAATGGTTCCTTCACACTGTTCAGGTAGTGTTGATGAGGAAGCCACATGCTAACAGAGCCACTAAATAGACAGTGCTGACAAGCTGGGATAACGTTCAGTGAAAACAGTTTACACTAAAGAACACATTAACGTAGCTATGCAATATCTACAGATACCTACTGAATGTACTGTAGATATTGGAGAAAGAGGTCACATCCAGCATTAACAGCCTGACACGCGTCAGGTGGTTGTGTTAACACAAGGCAGGATGGAGACCTCTGCCACAATCAAGCAGCTCAGGTCTGGTAGCCTGACCAAACCCCTGGGCAATCAGCATAGGCTGCTCAGCCATAACTAACCCTCATAAAGTAACAGGATTACGAAACACTTAACAGTACCGCTGAGTGGTTTGAACCTTGCCTGACCTGCCTATGCTGACAGAATGAGGAAGGACACAGGCCAGATGAAGAACCAGCATGGCATACGGAAAGCTATTACCATGGTTTGCTGTAGTGTCTCGGTGCTGCCTGTATGATTCTCCCCACAGAGGAGATGAGGCTAAGCTGATAATATGAAGAGCAAAGTTAGGTCAGAGATCCAAAAGGATGTACAAAAGTCTCTTGACTCAAGAGCAAAAAGAGTGCTTGAGTAAATAAGTAGCGGACTTCAGGTTTTCTTGAGGCTCTAGCATTTTAATAATGATGAAAAGAGTGGTTTGTGGTAGTGAGGATGGTGGTGGCACTATGGACTATGTTTTGGTGCAAAATGATCTCACGCAGCTCAATGGAGTGTGGTACCTCTTCTAATCAGACTCGAGTCTGCCATTCACATTCCCCAAATACCAATTTGGTAAAGCCAGATCCACAGGAATCTACAGTCTAAGTGTTCAGGAATGGCATGTGCCCCTAGTCCCACAAGAGTCTACAGCAGGTACAGTTGGTTTTCTTCTCCAGTAAAGCCTGGGCCTTCGCTATAATATTACGTGGATTAATTCCATACGCATGTATGTGTCACATGATGTTTCCATATGTGTGAATGTCTGGTTTCCATCAAAAGAGCCATGACAGTTATTCGGAGATTCCTGTGGGCTGGAGCTTATATACAACCAGCAGCATAAATTCATGGTCAGAGTTTGAGTCCACTAACTTTGAATCTACCAACAAGCTTACATTTCATAGAGCCGGAAAAAATGATCATCCAGCAATATAAGCACCTTATTTTTGGATCAAGATTTACTTGTTCTGGGATTTTTTTTTTTTGACTCACCAAGATATTTATTCATCTTCTTTTGGATAAAATATACTATATGAACTTTTAACTTAAGAATAAATTAAGCAACGGATTGAATATTTCACTCTTAAGGTCTTAATACAGCTGTAAATGAATAAATCAAACTGGTCGCTACTAGCTTTCACAGTTAACTACCACAGGGACTTTTACTTTGTTTTGTAAGAAATGCTCCTTCTGACACTGTAAATAGACCTCAGTAAATGATGTCTGAACAGTGCTATTAAATGATCCATCCACTTTTGTCTAAGCCATATTCCCTTAACCAAGCAGGTGTAAGTATTGTGATAAAAGCTTCATTTAGCTTCCAAATGGGGTATATCCATAGTATATGTTAAAGTGTTTGGTTACCTCCCACATATATCCTAGATTTTTGCTGTTGCTGCAAGTTCAGACAGATTTCCCACATTGTCTTTTCACCAAGAGCAAAACAATTTTCACTTTAGTGAACATGATAAAACATACTGTTCAGTCTTGCATGGCCCCTTCCACTTTGTTTGTAGTTAATGGATATTCTAAAAATGTAAAAGCTTCAAGCTGAGACAGTCTAAGCATCTACAGGGAGAGTAAAAGATCTTGGCAAGTGTCCTCCACTGACTTATTTTCTATCAACTATCTCTGGTTTCCTGACGTGGACAGGACGTGGAAGTAAGGCTGTGGTGGCAGTAAGTACTGATTTGATGAACACATGACTCTTCATTAATTGGACACACGTGAGCAGAGAGGCGCCGCCTTACCCACAGATATGCTCCTCAGATTCTCTATGCCACAGTCACCCTATTTCAGGAAAGCACGACAGAAACCACCAGAGTCTGAACCATTGGGACAGAGACCAACAGAGACCTTCACATTTCTTTGGCAGCAGCGTGAATGCTGCTAACTCAGATCACAGAATATTACAGAGAACGCACTCAGTAAGCTGTCTCACTCTCTGAAAGTGAGAGTGCGTTTCATAGAATAATAATATATTCAACCTACCATTCTTACATGTTGTTGACAATGTTCATACAATAGACATATTCCAATACAAAAACACAATGATACTCCAGGAGCACGTTTAGATGTTAGTTCAAAGCTTGGGGTTTGAGCCACTAACAATAAACACAAGTCTGTAATAGTTATGCAAGAACACAGTCCTCTACAAAGTATATCCATGTCCTACAGAGGTGTTAACAGCCATTCCCCACGTACAAATAATAAAAAAAGAAAGATGTGCAATTATGAAAACTGTGGATGTCAGAGAAAGATCAATACATGCAGTTCTAGTACCCCAAACATGCTGATAGTGTTTGTTTTCATCCAGATCCATCCATGTGCTGGTCCACGGATCCAGGAGTGTGGACCACAGCTACAGGCTAGAGAGAATAGCTGGGAATGGAGTGGGAAAGAGGATAACAGATGCTATATGTGGGACAAGACTACATAAATCCTCACACATCTGGAAAGGCTATTGAGGACCATGGTCACTCTTCCACAACTCTAATCCAACTCTAGTCTGACTACACTGATCACAGGCCCCTCCCACAAACACATTCATCTATGTGTAATTAGGGGAAGGCAGTGAGAGAAGGGCTACGATACCCTTTGTCCAGCAGAAGAGGGGAGAACAACAGCTTACTGGCAGGCTCATATCCTATTAGCTACAGAAGCTTATGGAGGACATCCAATGGCAGGAAACCCATATTCACACACTCAATGTGGTCATTGCCCACAGACACACATTATGCGTACTGTGGTTTAGGTTCTACAGGTACTTATAATGATAGTCTTTGTGGAAAGTCAAGGAGTCCAAAACTTCATCTGACCACAAAACCTGGTGATTCTCTATAAATAGTGGCACCAACAGGACATCAACACCTCTGAAGCGTCAGGCTGAAGCGTCAGGCTGAAGCGTCAGGCTGTGATGTTGTTGCTGGTGCCTGGGTTAGTTCACTGGTTGAATGCCACGGAAAACAACATGCGTGACTCTTTTGGAGAGGAGAAGTCCAAGATCTGCTCAGAGGTGAAATACCCCATTTCATCTGAATCTGATCTGGACCACAGACAAACACCAGCAGTGGTGGTGGTGAGGGGTGTCAGAGACGGCGCACATCAACAATACCTAGTGGGTATGTGGTAAGCATGATAAGAATTATACTGCTGAGAGAGATTTGGCATACTTGTATTTTTTTTTAACAAATGAAATAAGAGAAGTTTAGTTTTTAACATGTGGTACACTTGAAACTGCTTGATCCTGCTTGAAAAGTGCTTGAAAACTAGAACTGTGCCACACAGCTACTGAATGCAGTGACTGGTAGCAATGGTCAGCAAAACACACACCAAGAAATGAGATATTTAAATGAGCTGTGAAACAGGTTTACTACTGGCTCAGAGGCCTGGTGAAATGTCTTGGCCTCCAAGAGAAGAGGGCCAACCCTCCTGATGTACAGACATGTAACTCAAAGCTCACTGTTTTGGCTCTTCTCCATCATGATGCTGCTGTTGGGGCAGGCTATGTGGTGCTGAAGGCTTTAACACAGGGTGCTCACAAATCAGTGCACTAACAGGCCAAGTGCAAGTTTGACACTGTTCTTAACATCTGTGTATTTTCATAATCTGCCAATTTAGTTGTTTGTAGTCTCTTCAGCTTTGTACTATTAAAATTGTCATATGCTGATTTCCTTAAATGAGGTCAGTAAATTTTGGCTCGACAATGGCAACCCCAGTCAGCTGGAGGTAAAGAAAAATCCAAGAGAGAATGGAGGCCTCCATCACGCTAACATCAGCAGATGCTTTAGTGTCCTGTCAAAACGATCCACTGCAGGCTGCAGAAACCAGGCACAGCAGCAGCCTTGTGACGTCCCGCTGTCGCTCCTGGCGTCTGGCGGCTGTGAGAACGGTGCCAGGCCCTGACCGCCTGCAGTCTGGCAAAGAGAACCTACCTGCTGGAGAGATTCCACAGGAGCAATGGAAAAGCACAGAGGTGTGTGTGTGTGTGTGTGTGTGTGTGTGTGTGTGTGTGTGTGTGTGTGTGTGTTTTTTTTCAGGGGTGGAGGATACAGGGAAAGAAGCTCGTAAAGCAGCATCTTTCTGCCTGTAAAACGCCGGCAGGGCGGAAGAGGCAGGCGGAGAGCTGAGCTCGCTTCCAGGATCTCCAGGGTCCCAGAGCAAGCCTGGAATGTGCTGAGTGACAGCACTTTGCTCGGGGGATGACGGGTCCCCAGTGAGGGGCCAATCATTTAAGTGAAACAGGCTGTTAGCCAGTAGTGTGTTTTCACATTAGCAACAGAGAAGAGACAGCATGGGACTCATCTCTGGACTGTTCTTGGTCAAGGTAATGGTGCTAATGATGATAATGTTCTGGGCAGTGAGTTATTCTGTTAGCAACATGGTGGCTGGATGGACTGTTCAGTTTTGGTAAGTGAAATTACTTACTGACTCTGTTCCTGGCCTGGTTAACCTGCTCGCCCAGAGTCTTGGCTGCTGCAAACCTGGGAAGAAATTTGACACATCAAGAATGCCAAACATTCCATATATACTTTTGTAAATGCTGTTCACAGGATGAAATTTTATCCATACTGTGAAATGAAACTGACCTCTGTTTCAGTATGGTTTTGTTGTCTTCAATTGTTAGACGGTCCTCATGATCACGCCTAAATATTTCAAATGCTTCCTGACGCCCAATAGACAGCTCTGGTCCTAAGGAAGAAGTGTAATCGTGTAAAGTAAAGACACAGTCTCTTTAATCTGTGTTCATGTTATCAGTTAAGTACATCACACGCTGTGTGGCTTTGGTAGTTTAGCATTCCATAAATAAACATCGCTATCCAAAATGAGCTGTGTCTGATGTGGCAGTCTGGGGGAAAAAAAAGACATTGCATCATGTGTGACTGGATAAGACAAAATAGAACAGCTCTAGTGTTAAGCATGGATATAAGCCAACGACTATGTTCCTGAGACAAAAAGATGTTGCTTTAGTCTACTGAATATCATGATTTCAGCAATCTTAATCACACTCAAATCAATACATATAATCCTGGTCTACATTGCTGGATTTTCTTCTCACAAGTATTTATATAAATGTCTTCACCAATCCACTCAAATTATAGAGATAAACGACAAGTAAACATGATCTGCAAGAGATTGAAATGAGGCTTTTCGTGCTTCACAATAGCATGTTTATGTAACACAGTGCATCTTGGATTGAATCCATTCCCCATCTCAAGATGTTCTTTGTTAACATGTTTGTTCAAGAGACCTTCTTCCTCTTGAGAAGTGCTGGATGCTGTCAGGGTCAGCATGGAGCTTTCAAAATCCTTCAGAGGAGAAGGAGTCGGCTCAGAGATGCACACCCTTCCAGGACAGGGGGTGGGGGATTTGTGGGGCCAAGCCAAGACAACTGTGAGTTATAAAAGATCTCAAGTGCAAAACACAGACTCTAGTTCTGGCAGGTCAAGTGAGCAGCCGAAGAGATGCTCACCGGAGCAGGAAATGCTGTTTTGGAACTTTAGATTTTGGAACTTTAGGTTTTAAGCACAGCACAATAAAAGAAGCCTGACTAGACGAGCAAAATAAATTCCCAAAACGTTCCTATGGCTTTACTCGAAGTTTACATTAAGTTTCATAATTTGTTTAGCATTTAAAAATTGGGACCACTGGGAAACGTGTAGGTCAGGTAATGCGCACCAGACTGTGTAATGGCAGGGGGAGAAGGGGCGAACCCAGCAGCAGGTCAAGCACAGGGTGATTGTGTTACAGGTAATTTACACTGACACTGACAACACTGGCTGAGCACTGGCTGGATCCCAAGTCATGTTAATGTTACAAGCAATCCATAACAGCTGTGTGTTTCACGTCACTTTGTATACATTTAACCTCCAGCAGCTCTGGGCCTAAGGTCTGTTCATGATAAATATACAAACGAGAACATTAATCAGTTATTACATACAGGAAGCAAGACAAATTCCTGTAAAAGCGGAGGATTTTATGGAGAGAATTCATGTAAGATCTGGTGGGTCATCCACCCAATCTTAGAGATAATTCAAAACTTTTTGATAGAATTTGCAGTCATTAGACAGTGCTGGATTCAAACACAGTCTGTACTGCTTTCTGTTTAAACTGTAACTGCACACAGTAACTGCTCTGTTAAGAATGTGTTTTGGGGTATTTCAGAGTAAGTGCAGTAGGGCAGATAAGCTCCGTCATTGGTTAAGGTATCACTTACGAAGTATGTGAACCAGTTTTTTACACTATTTACATCCAGTAATGCTTTTATATTTTGCTTTAAGAATTTTAAAGTATTAGAAATGGCCACACTGAACAACAAATGAAACAAATAAATACAACAAGCACACCTGCTTACACTCCAGTTTCTACACACTGATTTATATCACATGGATGATTTAAATGTTGTAAATAGGCAATTTCATGTAATTAACTAAAACCACAGTGTTCTCATGGGGATCACATTGAGCATTGTAACGTTCCAAATTCAGCAGTTGTGCTAATAGCTGTGTACCAGCTGGAAATGATGAAGCAGTGGAGGAATAAATGATGACTTTTATTTTGTAATCACACTGAGTGCCTACTCAGTTTAAAATAGAGATAAACACTGCAATGGTTAATAACATTTGATAAGTTCTACGAATATTACAATTTACACACATAATAATGTTGCATTAATGTAACAATAGCAGGTGTTAGTCAAAGGCTTGTGTTCTCAGTAATAGATCTGTGGTGCCTTCCAGCAGTCTGAGATCATAAAGCTTCTGAGAAGTGTGACCAGAGCATATTTCAACCCCATACATCTAAAATACTGACAGTAAAAGTGCTGCAAAATGCCGATACGACACAGTAATGCAATTCATCCATATGATTTTACAATCTGCATAAATAATCTCAAACAAAGGCACCATACCATGATAGTATTTGTAGCCCTGTATATTATAATATTTAAACAGCAGTGAAGTCGACTAATCGAAGAACCTTCAAACCTAAATATGAGATATTGTTATCAGTAAAAAGACAAGTAACCACTCAGGCTCTACCACACTGTCCTATACATTATACATTCCTGCATTTGTCATTGTGACAGATAGCCTTCTCTTATCAAGGGAGCAAATGCTGAAGGGTTTTTAGCATATAAATGGGATCCATTATTCACATCTTCGCCTATAATTCATTACATTATTTAAGGACAGGTCATCTGCTCACATGATACATTATAATATTTTCTCTTAAAACAGTTCATTTTATTCTGTTTCTTGATGGAGAAACCCTGTTGAATGTATTCCACCGACGTTGAAAAGCAGATCTTGCACAGAAATTGCACAGAAAAATGCAAATTTGAAACCAGTATGCAGCTTTTCTATGCCCTTTTATTCTCAGTAACACTGATTTTGTATTTGGAGCATGTTTAACTTTAACATGATGTAATAAATATCCATCTGTGTTTTATTACATATTCTAGGTACACTTTTCTATAACTACACATAGTTCACAACTTCATCTGACAAATATAATTCTGAAACGGAGCTATGAATCAGCTCCTGGTAAAAGTAGGTATTTATTTTCAGTTAGATGATCATTTTACTATGGTAAACTGCCTGCTGAAACACTCTGTGCTACGTGGTATGTATAACTTTATCTAAAAGACATTTAATCCACTACGGATGTATAATAGAAATGTGTCTAGTAAACTATGGGATGTCTGGCTTTGTTTAGTCATTTGTTCCAGTTCTGCCTTCAGCAAGAAAATCGAAGACAATTGTAATGAGAATTCCTGTACCTTGTTTATAGGTTGTGCCTTTTTCCTACAGCAAAACGTCTGTCACATGATTTCAATTAGACAGGGTGTACTGGGAGCAAAAATAAGTCCATGTGAGATTAATTGTCAGGCATTTTGGAATTTTGGGGTTTTTTATTATTATTTTTGGAATACCCTGATTAAAACCAGGAAACTTCCCCATGAAATGGGTCTTGCAAGAGCCAACCACAACAAAACTCCCCAGAAGTCATGCAAAGGAAGCGGGATAGATCAAGCATTCCAGAAATTTCTCCACAAGCGATATGACATCACACCTTAAATGTTCTAAAGGAGATTGTGGGGTTATGGCTATATTTTTAGGCTGAAGAGCCAAGTTAGAATTTCTCGGTGCTCTAACAACATAAACTGAGATGCCAATCAGCTGAGTAATCTGAGAGTTAAAGAAAGCTGCAGCATGTGTGATGTGTAAAAATGTGTTTTGAATCAGGAACGCTTCCAAAGAGCACATCGTGCTTCCATAGTTTTACAGGCCTTGTCGTCGTCGGTGTAAGCTCAGAGGAAGAGCGCGAGAGATGAGCGAAGGTCCTCGGTGCGAGGTGGTGGCTGCCCCAATGGCATGGCCTCCATCACAGCCAACTGACAGTTACAGCCCTGCTCTGCTACATCTGTATTATCTTGAGTATACTTCATAGGAGCTCTGTTTACAGTAAAGAATGACAGTGGTTATCCATCCATCTTCACCTCATGCACTGTAGCCGCGCAGGTCAGCAATTAGTGGCGTGGGACCCTGTGTTTCTCTCTCAGCAAGTGGCGAGAGAGCATAAGGGCTTGGGATGAATAAAGATAGTGATGTTGTTCACAGATCTTTGACAGCGCTATAAAGCTGGAAATGGCCGAGGAAGAGAACCATGAAAAGATATACACGACTTCTTGGACATGATATCTCTAGAGGGGTTCTTGGTTTACACAGGTCCACAGAAGGATCTAAGCAATTTAGCTTAGTGTTGGCAGCCCTATATATCATGATACTAAAGCAGCCGGGCAAATACACAGTGGCAAAAAAGACGTGCTGTCACTCGGTACCAAAAGAGGAGAGGCGCTTGTCGTGCAGTTGGCCGTCGCAGAGCGAGCCTGACGTCCATGTTAGTCACACTCATTATGTAGTTTTAGAGCTACTCCTGAAGGGCCAGAGACTTGAAGGGGTACAGCTGGATTATTGCAGGCCTGGGCTCCCCTGTGAGCTGCCTTAAAATCACCCTTTTAAAAAAAACTAGCTGTGGACATGTATGTTCTTTTGCTTTTCACTTATGAAATCCTGTAGAACACTGGCAATCTGTCAGGCTACCAGACATCCACTCCAGTATCTGCTGGACTAATGTACATAATGTCCCCACAGTGAAACACCAGCACAAAACTCTTAACAACTCTGAACTACAATATTCATAAACATCATAGCTAGGCCTACCATACTTTACATTTTTCATTGTACCCAAGATATAATAAGGACCATTGTATTGGTGCCTTACAGTATGTGGGCAGTCAATAAATCCATGTTATGGCTGCATGTGATTACGGGCAGGCTTTAACGGCTCGGCCGCGGGAGGTGGCGAGTATGTGGCCTGTGGGATATATGACTCTGTGGTCTGGGGGAGCTACAGGCATGCATAGTCCCATCAGTGAAGTTTAAACATGGAACAGCACTTATATATACCACAACCCACACATAACACGCGCTCCCGTTTTGTTTGGGTTCTTCGTGCCTCCTGCAGTGCTGCTTCTATAAAATCGAATGCACTGTTGCTCGTTTTTGCAGGCAAATAATATAGCAGGCATTATAGGCACATAAAGCTTTTTCTGAAACTTTTCTTTAAGAATAAATTGAAATTTTATAACGAGTACACGTTATGGAGAAACCTCAGTGTGTACTGTACTGTTTTGTCGTAATTGTCATCACTTCAGTTCACATGATCATTTTTAACACGAAACAGTTCCTTGGTATCTTCTGAGCTGAAAGTTCCCACTAGAATGTGATGTTTTGGGAGTAATCAAAAGAGGTACACATTCCTTCCCACAGCTGTTCCATCCGTGATTCAAGCTTTTGATTAGATTGATGCATAGCCCTTGTGGAGAACATCAGGCCCATCTGATCTTTTAAACACTGCGTGTGAAACAGACAGAGGCCTTACAATGCTGGAGACTGCAACACACCAGATCTCCTGCTGTTGTTTGAGACATTCCATAAGCTTTGGAACTTTGTTACCAGTGGCAAGGGAATTGATGGATAGTTTTTTTTTCCTCTCTGTTCTGCTCCTAGCCCATCATTTTGAGATATTTGTAACGACATTTAAACTTTTTAGCTCATTATGCACTAAAGAGCAGAGAGTGTTGAAAAGAATATAATGGTCCCATTAAATTTTCCTTTTTAAAAGGACTTTTTAAAAACACTCATGAACTAGCATTCATCTGATGATTTTTTTTTCTGTTCCTCAAATATTCCAGATTCTTTGAACACATTCCAGTATATTCTAGAATATGGAGTGATGAAAAGGAACCGGCAGTTCAGTGGCAGATAGAAAAAAAAATCTGCAAAGTTTTAATTTCACCGTAGCTATAACTACACTAAAAATGAACAAGATGAATAATGTATTTGAAGACCAAGAGTGTACATTAACAAAGCCAAAAACTAGCTATAAACTATATAAACCCTTTAAATCAAGTGACTATTCATAATGGGAATGAAACTCCTCAAAAATCCACGTAGAGGTAATGGCACCAGGCAGTTTCTCCAACAGAAACAAAATCTTTGTGTCTCTTATGGAAAGACATGCAGTGCATCATAAGCACGCAGCTACATTTAAAGGCGTCTGAAAGATGAAGTGTGCATGGAGTCTATTTAGGGTAAAGCTCGTTTTCCGAAATGACAGCATAGAAGAAGCAGCTGGCAGAAGCCCTGGAGGCTTCCAGGGACGGTGCCTCGCCAGATCCTGCAGTATGGCAGCAATTACACTTTGCTCACTCTCGTGATTTCAAGGCATTTAAGTGGAATGAATGTCAGGACAAAGACTTCTTATTGTCATTGCACCTTTGATCCCTGTGAAGACCAGGTGTGAATGGTTTCAGTCTCAGAAACAATGACATGCTTCTTAATCCAGAAATATGATTGTACATATTTTATCAAATCAATAATTTCTGGCACATAGGGTGAATGTAAAAAGTGTTTAAAGTAATTCTGCACCTATCACAGTAGTGTTGTGCTCACTGGTACAGTTCCATGTATTTGATTATAGACTTTATTTGGAACATTATGAACTAAATCATTTGATGAAATCCATTTGTGCCAAAATAATTCTTCCCTTCCAAATGTTAGAACTAACGTATACATTTTATATAGACTCATGTGATTCAACTTCATGTCAAAAATGTCAATTGAGAAATTACTACAGCAGCCAAAATCTAGCATTCTACATAGCAAAATTTCTAGTGTTAACACTTCACTAACAGCGTTGAAATAAATCATGCAATGTTCATTTGTGCCGAGCTGGACACAAGATTACCAATAGTAATAAAAAAAAACAAAAAACAAACAAACAAAAAACTTTAGATATTGATTCAACGCAGGCTGTTAAGCTGTGTAAAGCTGCAAGAAGGATCATGCGCTGCAGAGATAAAGTGTGCAAACCATCATAACACAGATATTGTCTCTAACCCACAAGGTGTGCTTACTTCAGTGCTTCAACCCCCAACAATACTGCAGGACTTTCACGTCATAACTGGTACAACGTTAGCATCAGGTGTAGTGTTTCCTGGTTTTGCTGTGAGGAGTGATTTTGGAAATCGATACTTGTCTAGAAGTGGCTGTGCCCCAACAAAGGCCCTCTACATTTCTGAATGAGCCAAGCCTTAGGATGTCAGTCGGGTTGTGCAAGGTTTACACCATTTCAGATTCCTTGGCCTTAACCTCGAAGCCTGACACTTCTTAAGTGTTACACAAACTCCAGTGTCCTTGTTTAGTTGACAACATTTAAACAATTCGTACACTCAATATTTCATTGGGTTCAAATGAGGATATGCTGTTGGATACGACAGTGCACTACCTTGGCTGGTGCGTTGGTGTTTACAGTTAGCCACATTTGACTGACTACAATTTACGACTGCTTGTGTTGGTGAAATTTTTTGGGGGGAAAAAAAAAATTCTGACACATACCAGAGAAAACCTGGTGAACAACATTCAATAATAATTCACCAAATCTACAGTCAAAATCAGGCTGCTGCCAAAACATGTTTACAATGTAACCCAGTCCTAATTCACGCTGTGTGTCTTAAGGCTGTGTATACAGGAGCAGAGAGCTTTGAGTAAAAAAGAACAAATGTAAATATTTGAGCAAATAAGTGTACAGCTGCTCTGTACCATTAACATCAGTATTAGCTGTACTTCAGTGGACAACAGCTGGAATGCTGTTTTGCATTCCACATAGTGCAAAGTATTCAGACCTGAGATGTTACAAGGATGTGATAGATGAACTGAATTCAAATGAACACAACCAGCTCATAAATCCCCCACAATTCCCCTAGCAGTGATAGCACAAGGGTCTATTACAGTTTTCCTGTGAGAAATATGAGACAAATACGGAACACAGCAACAGCTCCTGACACATGCGTCCACACACACACACACACACTCACACACACACACATCATTTATTCACAATTTTATAAACACAGCTCCCCAGGACAATCCATTAGCCTGCTGTATAAGGAAGCCTGATGAGTGACTGATTCTCTCCTAACTAGAGCTGGAAACCATCCAAACATGTGTTTGTTTTTTAACAGTCTGCTCTTTCTGAACCCTACTTGCAATTACCCTCACTGGTCCTATTACTGAGCAGGGCACTGTTAGCCAAAAATGTCCAGTGAGGGGTAGCTAGACCAGGCCCTGTGGTGGGGCAGACAGAAGCAAGCGGCTCAGTTGATGAGTTGCTGGCTCGCAGTGCATTCCCAAAGCTATGATCACAGTAATTATCAGAGCTCAGGTTTATCATCAACTCTAAGTCCCTACAAAACCATGCTGAGAAGAGTAGAGCCAAACAAGTGGTGGTTGATGGCAAGGGCTCTGCCTCTCTCTCTCGCTCTCTCTCTCTCTCTCTCTCTCTCTCTCTCTCTCTCTCTCTCTGTCTCTCTCTGTCTCTCTCTTTCTCTCCTTTTAGGAAGTTCAGGGAAATCTACTGCTTTGTCCTCTTGTCCCAGGCTCCGGAATACCGGGTATACCGGAATGACCTTGGTGAAAACAGAGAGTCAAGTTTCTCGGCTAAAGTCTGGGAAGAACACGACACTGAGAGAAGGGACAGCAAAAGTCTACTCCAAAGGTCTACGTTACTGCACTTTGAAAACAACAACAAAAAAACTGCCTTTACTTTTAGTTTCTCCATTGTGTTTAATGATGCTGTACCATCAGCAAAGTGCCATCACACTTACAATACAGGACAACTATGTTTACTTAATTTAATGGTTCATTATAATTTTGATCTTTTATGAAGAGAAACGGATAAGCAAAGTTACTGATGGAACAATTAGAAGATCACTATACTCTTCAAAGTATAGACTGTTGAAGCAGACGGATATAAAACAATATCCATAAGGTCAGTAAGGTCAAGCAAAGGATCTCTCATAAAGCCCCTCCCTAATGTGTCATTAGACCTTCAAACCAAATATTTGGGCCATTCAAACTTAAGACTTGGAATGAGGACAGAAAATGTATGCATATTTTGGTCACTTACCACTTTGCTTGTTCATTAGTTGCTGAGCATGTGTGTTAACTGAACTTTCACCCTTCAACCTCGTGACCTTCTCTTCTTGAACACTGGTGGATGACCGTAGTGAGCTATGGGATGTGAGAGCTCCACTGGAGAAGTTTGCTAGTTGAGCACTGACTTCTTGAACCTTCCTCTTTTCTTTCTTCAACATGTTCACCAGTATACCTGAGAGGCTTGGGTTAAGAATGGTGCTCGTTTTCAACTTGAACATGCTTATAGGGAACAGATTTTCTAATACCAAGACATCATAGGCAATCTTACATGGAACTTTCAAAGAGATTAAGGCCTGTGCATCAAAGAAGAGGAACAGCAGAAAGCACTGTAACTTGAGCCAAGAGGCAAGTTTTTGTCTTTCAAATAGAAAGATATTTAATCATGATTCTTATAGGAGCTGCTGGGTGTTTTATAGCTGCAACATTCCTTTCTTATTTGACCATGTGGGACACAGAGACATCTAGTTTAGTTTACCTAAAAATGAAGCTGGTCAGTAAAGACAAAGTCATATTTCCCAGTAATTCCCCAAGTCTGAAAGATGTTTTGGCATCTTCCACATTAAGATAAAGAGCTGAATATTTTTAGGGCAACAAAACTTTTCAGATCTCTTCAATGGAGACTAGATTCTGGAGCAAGAGAAAATGACATTTTTTTTCCTATCCACTTAACTCACCAGATGTTTCTAAGTCAAACATTTTGGAAGAAGTTTGTCTAACTAAAGAGACGTTAAAAGAAATAAGCAGTTTCAGTTACCCTTCTGGAAACTTAACTACTATCAAGTGTGGTATTTCTTACATTGGGTAATAGGGATCATTTTCTTGAATTATTTCTCTGATCTTATTCAGAACTATTGACTATACTCTGCTATCCTCAGTACCTAATCTGTCGTGTTAAACTAAGTCATTAGAATTACTCATAGTGGTGACATGTGGCTCTTCAATATCACCCATTCAACGCCTTTTACCATGTGCACCAGCACATTGTAGGAAAGCTACTATTATTTATGCTGTAGCTTTTCATTATATACAGTAACCTCACTAAATACAGTGACCTCGTTAGAGAATCGCCACATTATTCACTTGCTTGCAACACATTACTACAGAATTTCTATACAGTTACCTTAAATCCATGTGATCCTTAAATCCTTTAAATCCTTAACGCTCTAAGCGGAACTGTATAGCAATGCTTTCTGTTTACTGCCAATTACACAGTGAAACGCTACAGTGTATGTCCTCTTATACATAGTGAAGATCAACAAACCCTTCTCCTGTCTGGTATGCTTCTTGTCTGGTATATGTTTGCTTAATTCATTCAATGGTTTTACAGAATTGGCCTTAATATGACATTATGGGATCATAACTAATAGAACTGGTGTGCAGGGAATTTGCTTGTGAATTCCTGTTCATTCTGAAGCATAAAAAATGAAGGCCAATGGCACTCTGAAGCGATCAAGGTCTGGAAAACATGTGCAGATGCTTACAATCTTGGAGGAAACGGGGAAAGAACACAACGGAACAGAGCTGACTAATCAAAACTATCAGCTTCTCAAAAATGGCAGCTCTAGCACATTTGCCTCTAGTATACTTTACAAAAAAAAAAACATACAAATAAATTAAACTCTGCCACCTTGTACTGCTGAAGGTCGGGTAAATGAATGTCTTAGAGAGCTTTAATCCTGACAATATGGATGAATTCTTCACGGAAACAAACGAATCTTACACTAGGAACATGCAGGCTAATACTGCCATCTTAAAACATCCTCCATATATTTATAATGGAGACAGAGACTTTAAAGAGTGGTTTTTCAAGCTATATGAAAACTTACTAATGAGGTATTTATTGATGCTTCTAAAGGAATGATTTCTTTGCATCCTTAAACAAAAATCTTGTTTAAATTAAACTGCTGTGATGAGCCATGAAACATGTGACACAGATGACCATAAAGGCACAAACCAATGTCTTTGTGGCTGGAGGAAAATCCCTGAATGATCAATATCTAACATTTGTCAGAGGTTTGGTTAATGGAGAAAACTGATGCAAATCTTACTTTCAGTGATGCAGATCTTAGAATGATCAAGTTACCTCCTTGCATCCAAAATACACAAATCTGAAATGTCAGCGCTATCATCTGATGTTTACACTGGAGATAGATTGGCACCAACAGATGATCAAGATGCTGTCTAAACGTTCCAGCACACACTTATGCAGACATAACATCACATGACGACGTGGTTCAAATGCTAATTTCTCCCAACCCCCAAAAATGTGAAACTTCACTCTTAAACAAACACAATTATGGTTAACTAGGTATAAAACCTCTCAACAGTAAAGGGAGGTAATGCGGCAATTTTATATAACCCAGTTATTTACACATTAATCTTACCATGTTATATTTCATAATTCATGGTTTAAATTCATGAAACTGTTTCCTATATTACATTCATTATTCCCATATGAATTACAGATATCCCCTGCTACATTGTCAGTTCATGCAAGAGGAGCAACGTTTGGCCACTTTTACAGCAACTGAAGTCCCCTTTTGGACTCCTTTATGTTGACATTTTCCAAAACATTTACTGTTGCCAGCTAGAACATATGGGAACCCAGTTAGTTTGTGCACATTTTTCATGTCATACATTGCACTTTTACTAACTAAGGTGTAACTTCTCGAATGAATGAATGTGACAGGCAGTTTGGACGTTAATCGAGCGTTTTATAGCTCTCCAAGGTAAATCACTATGTTAGCGAGACACGGGTGTTCTGGGACTTTAGGTCCAGCGTACGAAACAAGGCGGAAAACCGCAGCCTACACAATGGCACTGTGTAAAAAAACCCGGTGAAGGATACTGATCTCGTTGTCACGTTGGGTTAGCATGTCTACCAGTTTCACCAGCTCTCCGCTGGCTTGGCTGTCGGCCAGATCTGGCGATGAGAGAGCGCTGGCCTCAGCTGGCCTGTTTTGAGCATGCTCCTTCTGCTTCACCCTCACCTGCACACGACAGTATCAGTTACCATTTTCCCATTAACAACAGACCAGGACACCTGGTGTCCAAGGGGTAGCTTCATGCATATAAAACAGACAGAGCATGGTTAATAATTGCACAACTGAGTGTGCTGTTGTTTATCCCAAATGCACTGTTGGCAGGACAGTGTCATTTCTTTTCTTGATAAGCTTCTGAATAAGAATTTTTAAACATTACTCAGATTGCCAGTATGTCTGAGCAAGTGTGTGCTATGCCTATGTCCTGTGCAGTATGCAGACTCCAAAGGGGAGAGTGCTGGGACACACAGATGGAATACCTAATGATGCTTAACAGATGTGTCAGATTCCTCATGTCTGCAAATGGGTTGCACAGTGCAGATGGGTCTAATCCTTTAGATTCTTTATAAGAAGCAAAAGAACTGTAAAACCCTACTGAGATAATAACTGGTCTTGGCTGTGACAGAGGACATATAAACTTAGATAATCTCAACTTAGACTGCCTCCTTTTAGCTTTTTTTGTTAAAAATGGAAACCGCTTGGACAAAATATGACTTCTTGTGTAGTGAAAGTAGACATATCTAATTGGGTCTGTGGAGGGGATATGGTGTGGTTGGGTAAACTCAGACCAGGCCCAGTTCATTAGAGTTTCAGAGGGTGTGCAGTCATTTAGCACACTGCAAGTGGCTCACACATCGGTGGATATTCCTGACTCACATTAAGAAATCTAAATATATGCTTGTGTGTGTGTGTGTGTGTGTGTGTGTGTGTGTGTGTGTGTGTGTGTGTGTGAGTGTGTGTGTGTGAGTGTGTGTGTGTGAGTGTGTTTTTGTGTGTAAGAGGCAGAGAAAAAAACATGAATGTGAATAGTTTTTGGCTACTGGAGGAACAGCAGTTCTCCTAGCATTAGCTTAGGGTAAAATCAAAAACAAAACCAACACCTTTTGGCAGGACGCCAGTCAGTGTCAGTATCACATTATCAAACAGTTAGAGAAATAAACAGTAGCTTTAGTTTAGTGTCTCAAACATCTAACCCTTACCTCCTAACTGCTTTAGTAAACAATATGTGATAGTAGTGGTGCTGAGGTGGGACATTCTAACCTCAGCCTGAACATTCGGTGTTGTTCATCATATCAGGGTGTTGTGCAGCTGTGTGAGATCTGCTAAACCAGCACACAACAGTCCTCACACTTATCAGAAGAGAGGGCTGTGTTCTTAATAGGTGCTGAATGGATGATCAAAGCATGAGTTTTCTCCAGGAATGAGGACACCTGCTCTATCTGCTCTAGAGAACTGTTAATACATCTTGTAGTCTTGTAGAAAGGCAGAAAACATGGATCACACTGTACATACTGCAGCTTAGTATCAAAAAGGTCAACATTCAATAAATGACAGTCTGGCCATGGCAAAGCTGAAGTGTCATGAAAAGTCTTATTTTGTTTGTTTGTTTGTTTATTTTACTGTTTGTACCCTCCATGAGACCTAAGTAAGGTTTGCTCTGACAAAGGGAGACAAAGTGGAAAGTAAATGCAGTAGAGGGACACCACTGGAAGTAGAGTCAGGGCAGAAAGCACGACACAATGGCCAGAGATGAAAAACAGAGAGATGGAACAATTTTGAGTTGTACCTTTAGAAGTGAAAAGCAATGATGGATTTTTCTCATATCTGGTCCTAGATCCAGAGTCCCATCAGGGTCAGTGTCATCAAGAAAGAGCTTTACCTGTTCCTCCAGACTGAGGTACACACACACATACACACATACATACATACATACATATTAACCTTTGGGACACATCAACAATCTTCTTCATGTAGCTCTAATAAAAAAAATAAAAAAATAAAAAAACATGCACTTGCGAATATGGAATGCCATGGTGATTTTTCCCTCACCAAGCTATTCAGTATCTTCACATAGGTAAAGTAACTTCTGCTGTGGATTGGGCTCTAAAACAGATACTGACGTACAGGAAGAAAGGCTGCACATGACCTTTCACCATCCTTGAAAGCATGCCCTAGATCAGTCATGTTTTAATCCAGATCTGTATTTGACTGTTTGAATCCAGCACTGAACTATTTACTTTAGCCTGCTTGAGGGTTCCACTAAGCTGACCAGTTGATAAACGATCACAAGAAGACCCTCCAAACATCAGCTCGCAGTGGCCAGGAATGGGTCACTTGAATGAAAGGCTGGTAAGAGGCCAGGCAGACAGTTCCAAGGCAGAGGCGAGGCGGCATGCCTTCCAGGTTTCCACTACAGTATCCCTCGTGTCAGTATGAACAATGTGTACACAAACGACGGCGTCAACAAAACCCGCTCTTGGATTTCAGGGCCCTGGAAGTCATGGAGTTCATTCAACTGGAATCCGAATCTAATTCATCTTCATAGCTTCTTATGAGTGGATGTTGATCCTACGTCTGATTCTCCAGCCTGTTTACCAGGGAGCCCAGATACTAACAGAACACCAGGTACTCTGGATTGATATCACCTCTTTCGCTTCAGCACTCCTGTTCAGTCGGCAGAAGGACAGAATCACCTCATAAATGGCAAGACCTGCCATAAACATCATCCACACTCGTGTCTCTGGCACAGTCAGCTGCACATGAGGCAGGAAGAGGAAGAGAGTTTAGCAGGGCACTATGATGAGGGATATGGGAGCCGTGATCGGTGAGCAGAGAGGAAACAATAAACCAGAACTGCAGCCACAGGTAAAGACATCAGGGAGCAAACAATTCTGAGGCGCCATATGTTCCCTGACTGTGCCTGCGACTCTTCTACCAGTCCAAAGAGTGGGAAGAACGTAGTGAGGAATCAAGGTTTTGTCAGGCAGGTCTGTAGCCTAAGCACAGTGTCCACTGTTTTTAATAGTTAATGCTAGCTACGTAATATACAAACTCAAATCTAAAAAAAAAAAAAAAAGCCAAACAGAGCTCACTTTACTTAAGAGATAGACAAAATAAACAGTTTTGTTATTACAGTGTCATGACATTGCATAAGGATTAATAAAAATGTTTGTAAGAGTAAAAATGAAACTACCCTAAGGGTAAATATACATAACTCCTATTGTCATGTCAAGGTATAAGGATTCATAAACAGCCAAAAGGAACTTTAAGAGAGAGACAAAACATATATAACTCTGTAATGATTCAGAAAAATAAAAAAAGGGCCAAGTAAAATACAACGAATCTACTAAAAAACTGTCAGTGTCAAAAACTTCACTAAACAGCTGTTTTTCATGTTATTGTTACAACAGCTCCTGAGATACTACAGAGAATCTTTTTGAACTCATTGCTTTTGTTAAAATTAACCAATGTGAGGCCACTGGCATTATCTCACCTTGACGTGCCAAAAAATGCTGAGCTAGGAAATCATCTGTAATAACGTTATTTCAACCGCACAAAATACCATGACACATCCCAACGTCACGAAAAATCACTTGGCAATCAAAGTTGATACATCAGGTTTTACAATGGTTTACACTTGTTGGAATAAACATTTATAAACATTTTTGTACATTGTCACGAAGGGGTTAGGCAGATATCACGGAGCCTTTCTTTCCTTTCTAAAACACATCCTTTCATAAAGAGAGACTATTTCGAGCAGCGTCGTGTCTCTTTCACGTTCTGCTTACACTGCTCTCAGCATGGGCGGAGCCTACAGTACACAGCTATAAATACAGCATCATTATCACGATCAGAAACAACAGCACACGTGTCGCTACGTGTCCCTGACCTGGGCTCAGAACGTCCAACGCACGTGTCGCTAAGTGTCTTTGAATGTCATACTAGAGTTTAATGAATTTGAAGGAATGTCATTTTAGAACTTCAGCCCTCCCACCACCACAAGAATACAGCCAGCCTGCCTGTCTAGGTGTTTAACTGGTAAAGAGACTGGTGCATATCAGTCGTTTACATGTAAAGAGGAAAGATTTTGATTTGTTTTATAATACTGATGTCAAAAAAGACCAAAAAGTAATAAATTTCCTGAATTATTTCACAATGTAGACTCTACAAAACCCATTTTCAACTTTTGTAGAATATGGCTATTATGGGGAAAAAAGGTATAGAACAAATTACACCATATTTTATCTGGTGAATGAATACTTCTGGCATAACCCTGATGATATTTTTGTCCCTCTAGGGGGCTTCATTTCCTGACAACAATAGTATATAGTGTGGCAACAGTTTTAACTGGCAATGACATGAGGCCCTGCAAAAAATATCCAGTAGGTCTTTGGGGTAGAGACAAGCTTGGGTCTATGCAACATATGTACATGTGATTTGAGGTGCAAATGATTACATACATACCTCTGGATCTCCTCTTGAGTTAGCTCCTCAGACCTCTGCTCCCCTGTTACCATGGCCAGCTCCTCCTTCAGGCACTGGATCTCCTTCTTCAGTCGAACGATCAGCTGCAGCAGGATGGTGAGTGTAAAGCCATCAGTGATGGTACAGCGTTTTTGTTGTGTGGATTAATTTAAAACACATTTGTTTTAAATTAATCCATTGCAGCACAAGTCCACTTGCACTGACCCCACACGTGAGGTGATCAAACAGTATTTGAAAAACTCTGCCCATTGCTTATTAACTAATCACATTAATACTAATGTGGTCTAATACTAATACTGATACATTTTATTCTTAAATGAAACAGAAAACTATATAAATTATAGTTATATAGTAAATTATATATAAATCTCAGGCAGGAACATGAAGAGAAGAAACAAATAAAATGGACTTATCCAAGAAGAAAAAACCTAGAGTATGAATGTGGTACTGCTGCTATGCCATGATCATAATTATAGGCTCACAAGTTTATGTGAAAATAAAAATAAAATAAACACAGCCTTTTAAGAAATATAATATACAAGAGCACAGTATTAAATTCAAATCTGGGGGCTCAATTCAGATCAAAGTTTTTAGCATAAAACCCGACACCTCTTCGACTAAATCAAAACATACTGTAAATTTTATTAAGAATGTAAACATAGAAACACAGTTTCAAATCATCAGCACAAACCACATGACTTCAGACTACAAAACTGCTCTCTGAGGATCTGCAAAGCTGGCAGTGACCGATGTACTTCCAGAGGTAAAGCTTATCTTACACCACTGCATTAGGGGTAAAAAGAGTTCACTTGGAAAACAGCTGCCCCCATGCGTGTACTCTACACTCAGGGGGACCTCAGATAGCCACCCAGTCCAAACTGAAGTCACAGGCAATAAGCTCAACTCCGTGGCGACCCGCTGAGGCCTAACAGAAACAACTCATTACTGGTCCCAAGTGCATCACCACTAGCAGGCAGACAGACAGATCTACACCGGACAGGGGTCAAAGGTCAGTTTAGGTACAATCCCACCCCAGCCAACATCACGAGTGAATGGTAAACACTGCAGGAGGATCAAGCAAAAGCGCAAAAACCTTTGGCACTGGGATTTCCAAGTAAAGGTCAAAGATCATGCACGCAGACATCCGCTTCACTTTGATCATCAAGTGTCACAGCTGTGCCCTCATGCTACCTTCTGTTCTTTGCAGGTTGAACTTGACACTTTGTGTGCAGTTAAGAGGTTAAACTGGGATAAGTTCTTACAGATGGGCGAGACAGAACATTATTATTATAAATGGAAGAGGAAAGGAGGTGCTCAGTTACTATATTTTCTTACATTTTTTATTATTATTTTCATTCATACATTTTCATGCATTTTCTTAAATTTCACACATTTTTGGAAGATTATCTTTAAATGCAGTTGTTCCTGCAACCTCATCTGTGCTGCCTTGTCTGGAAATGGCGGTGTTCACATCTAGACAGACCCAGACGGCTGTCACTCAGCACAGAGTGTAGAAATACCAATGAGAGGAACAACTATGTGTTGGCATCCAGGCCACTGACACCATGCTGTCAGAGGTTATAGGTCACCAACTGTCAGACTAAAGATTCTCAGTGACATACTGAAGTTGGTCATTTACATTTTTCTATTTTAAAGTATATTATTATTTCTATTTTAAAGTATATTAATATTTCATGATCACTTATCTATACAGCACAACCTAAAAACAATCTGGATAGTATCAGTCAGTATCGGGAAATGTGTTCCTGGCATTCAAAATCTGCTAATGCGGTGGTGTGGTGTTCAACAGCCTTTAAAGCAGTTTTGCCTATCTTTATGGTTACGTCTGTGTGTATTTGGTGCTTGCCTTTATCCAAACCTTAAATGCTGCCTCTCGCAATCCAGGCTGATGCAACCCAGGCAGCAGGGCTGGCCAGAAAGCCAAACCCACAGTCACCAAATTTTATTCTGGACTGTGCAGCCACGCGCGAACCGCTGGAGCAGCATCGGCTCCGAGCATCTGAGAATAAACTGGTGGCACTGGTTATGACCAATGACATCGATATCTGCACATTTCTAGAATTGACTTATAGTCCACATTCTGTAGTCACATGACCGCCCTAAAAACCAGCAAGTTCTTAATTAATGTTTGCTGAGGGTTTTTTTTTCTTCTATTATAACTTTAACGAAAATGATCTTATGTAGTTAATGTCCAAATAAAGAAAAAGAAGAAGTGAAGCAATGAAGACAAGTGGCACAGCACTCCTGATTTTTTAATGTGAGTGCGCTCAGTGAAATACTAATAAGGGTGTTCAAGACACCTGTTTTTTTTTATTACTCGGTCAATTAAGAGTATGTGCTAATCAAACTGTACTGGCATTATGGTGCTTTGAAGGCTTATGATATCTCTCTGGAATGTATAGAGAGTAAGCATGATCCATGTTTTGTGATGTCAAGAGATGGAAGTTTATGTCTAGGAATTATTCCTGGAAGCAGACCATGAAAAAAACGCGAACCGCAGATTGCTTATAGGTGGTTAACACAAACCTAAAGGTTCTACAAACTGAAAGAAAGTAGACTTTATCATTCCTAAGACATCTTAAGGTGTTCTGGTCTGGAAAGGCACAAGGTGGATACTCCTAACCAGTGTGACATTTCATTTGCATTAGCAAATTGCATAGCCTCTTTGTTTATCTACAGAGTGTTTTGGTTTTTTTTGCTTTGGAGGGGTGGGGGTGGGGATTAGCCTCTCAGTTAAACAGTAGCAGCAGGACAGGAGCCATACCTCACCGTCTCAGGCAGGACATGAGCCATACCTCACCGTCTCAGGCAGGACATGAGCCATACCTCACCGTCTCAGGCAGGACATGAGCCATACCTCACTGTCTCAGGCAGGACATGAGCCATACCTCACCGTCTCAGGCAGACACCGGCTCAATTCACGGGCGACCGCAGACTCTCTTAAAAATACCTCTCTGGGGTTTGAAATTGGGCAGCCAAGCTTTAACTGCCAAACCAATGGGAAAGAGTCCGGCTGGGTATGGGGGTGTGGCTCACAGAGGAGCTGATGAACGGGGTGTAGGTGCAAGGTTGAAACTGTAAGGGCCTAAAAACCCTGTATATCCCATTTCTCACTGTGCCCAAAATCAATGAATCTCCACATGGAAACTTTCAGCGGGGTCTCCAAGCAGAGTTGGGTAACGAGAACAATCAGTCCTGAGGTGAAAAACAGGGCAGAGTGATTGGGATTCTTCATTTTCCTTCCTTGACTTCCCTGCTAAACGTCCCAGAGCAGAAGATTCATTAGTTTCCGTCCAGTGAAAACAAATCAGGAGCATCTGCTCATTGCAACATGTTTACCTTCCCTCTCCATGGAGTCATCACTTAAAGTGAGCTGTCAAAATCAGGAGATGATGGATGTGATTCAGACAGTCTGGTGGAAGCTTAGCGTAGCCCTCTACAGAATCAGGGTCAAAAGATCAACATTGTGCTAATTTGTGGACCAGCAATCCAGCCCAAATCCATGAGCCGAGTGGGTTTTGAAGTTATCCTCAGGAACATGGTCTTGTCTAATTGCCCAAGGAGTACTATATTCATTCCTTTAGCAGCTGTTTCCTTTTCAAACCAGTATTACACATTGATTGCTCACTATAATCAATCTTTGCTAAATGGCAATTTTATGCCAATAAGTATGTGTGCCTGAGGTCTTTGGTCTGGGAAAGAAATGTCTGCCAGTGAGTGAGATGCAATAACATAATCAGAGCATGTAAACCTTCTCAGTGGAATGCAAATATAATGCAACAAACTGAACGTTGGGTTTCTCATGTATATGAGCAAAGACACCCAGCCACTGATGACATAGTGGAATGTGTATGATGTCAGAGCAGATGTGAGGTAAGAAAGGGATGCTTTCAGACATTTAGTCAATCCTCCATCAGCCAATGTTGTGTTTTTAAATTGTTGATGCTAGCAGTCGAAGTAATTGTCAAGCAAATTAAATAGTGATAGAAGAGTGAAGAGGGATAATGTGAGAAAAGTGCTTACAGATGTCAACACAGCGATGCAGGAGGTGTGAAAACCGCTGAAGAGACACAAACACATACCAGAACAGAGGAACATGAGAGAAGAGTTTCCAGACTCACCAGGGCTGGGTCAAGCTCCTTGTTAAGGAGAGCCTCGTTTTTAATCAGGGCCACCCGCTGGGCAAAGCGACAGGTAGAGATAGATTCCTAAGGCAGAGCCAAAGATTGAGATATGATGTGAGAAAACATTTCTATGAACTTTTTTTTTTTGTCAGGATCACCATGTTGAAGTGTTTATAGTCAACAGGTGGTCACGAAGTGAAGCACTTTAAACAGCAGCTCAGTGTTAGGTGCAGAATGGGGTAAAGCTTTACATCAATGTTCGTCTTCTCCACTGACACCGTGGCAATCATGGTGGTAATGCAGTTACCCCCCAGACTGTCCCTGAGCACAGAAGTCATCATGGAATTCCGGTAGGGGATATGAGAGCGGTTCTTCTCTGAAAGAGCCGTGATGACCTGAAATCAAACAGAAGGAGTAGTATAACATACTAAAAGTGGCAATATGGACCTCAGTGCATGACTATCACCCGCCCTCTATTTTATCTCAAGATCCATCTCTGATAAAGGGAATTGTTAGAGAAAGAGGCTATGTGGCTGCTGACCTGTTCCAGGTAGTGCAGGGACAGGTTGATGTATTTTGCCTCAGTGAGAATCTGCCCCCCCACGCCTGTCTTGCCCACTCTCTCCGAGCCGGCGAGGTCCACAAGGTGGAGCTTGGAGCGGCGTAGCGTGGCGGAGCCAGGCTCCCGGCCACACAGGTGAACAGTGAAGATGCAATGAGAGCGGGTGGAGGCCTGATTCATGGGGGTCTGAGAGACAGAAACGGCAATCAAGACAACTGACCAAGTGATGGTTCTTTGTATGGGCCCACAGATTATAAACCCAATTAAGCCATCAGTATGTACCTCCTCTAACTCAATTAAGCCATCAGAACGTACCTCCTCTAACTTAATTAAGCCATCAGTATGTACCTCCTCTAACTCAATTAAGCCATCAGTACGTACCTCCTCTAACTCAGTTAAGCCATCAGTACATACGTCCTCTAACTCAATTAAGCCATCAGTACATTCCTCCTCTAACTCAGTTAAACCATCAGTACGTTCCTCCTCTAACTCAACAGGCAAATATCTGGCTTTTGTATTGGAGCAGTGATAAAAGTCATAGCAGATGTGAACAGTGAGTTACAGTAAACAGATGAATGTATCTAACAGGGAATATTCTATGGCACAAAAACAAAACTAACAAAAAAACAACTATTTTGTTTGTATGAGCTTCCTTGTGTGTGCCCAAAATTTGCATCAACGGCAGTCATATGTGACTGGTGCCTGATACAAAATAGTCCTTTCAATGAGTTTATTTTACTATTGCCAAAAATAGCCAGGTCAGATCAGGCCAAAACCCAGAGACAGTATGGCCTTGGTCTGACTCACTGGGACACAGTCATCAGTGGGTAAAAGATGAGAGGCTGAGTTGTAACCTCAAATGACATCAAAGCAAAGGGAACGCCTGCAGTCAGCACAGATAAAGACGCACTGTACTTAGAATTTGATCATGCACAGGTCCCTGCTGATGTACCACAAGCTTGTTGACATGGTCAGTGAACTTCTCAACAAAGATCTCCACTTATCACCAGCCTTGTGGATATATAGTACCTGGGACTACTGAAAGACTACTGACAAGTAGTTCCTGTGTCTATCTAGTAAAACCACATTATAGTCACTTATCCAAACTATCTGTATGCAGCATATATGGACAAAAGTAATAGCTAATGCTCATTATTAGTTATTCTGGGTGACCACACAACTTTTTTGTTGTTGTTGTTGGGGTTAGGGGGTGTAATAAATTCACTTTATTATTTGAGTAACTTGGTACTCGAGTAAGTATGTTGTGTAAGTATACACTCATGTCTAATCAAAGTGGAAATTGTTATTGTAAACCAAAATCTAATGTTTATCCATAGTACAGTTTCTCTAGTCCATACTCAATATAATATATACTTACCGGCAACATTATTAGAAACATTGGAGACATCTGCCATGTACTTATGCGTACTTTGTAATATAGAACTAACTTATTTTACAAGTGAACACCACAATGAGGTCGGCCAGTCACTCCTCTTCACTTGTCAGGTTCCTACCACAGGATCACTGCTGTCTGGACATGATTTGGGTGGCAGTACACCACAGCAGTTTCTCTGAACAGTATTACCACTGACATGGTGACACCTAGTTACAGGTGTTAGTAAAAGATTACACAACAGCACTGATGGGGTTTTAACATGTGTCAGTGTCACCACTGGCTTTGAGTCTGCCTGCCAAAAGTGACCAGCCAACAACAACTCTGGGGTAAAATACCTGTAAACTTTAAAAACAGATGTTTCTGTGAAAATGGCTAGGGACTGTACATATGCTCCAGTTGACCTTACTCATTGCTAGCTAAATGCTCTACATACTTGTTTCACTGTGGTGTTATAAACCTCAAACAGCTGAGTAAAAATGGACCACATCATGATGAAAACAGCAGTTTGGGCTAACATGAAAACGAACTTGTCTTAATATTCTTCCTATTTACTCTATAGTCTCATGAGGTTCATGCACAGAGGTTTGAAACCACAGTTCTTGTTTACACTTAAAAAACTGACCCCTCGTCAGGCCCCGGGCCACACACCTCGAGCAGGACCTAATTCAACAAGAACCCCCCAAAATGGCCGGTGGCCAGCGGACCGTGATTCACTCTGGTGCTGTGGTGGCAGAGGGACTCGGGGGCTGCAGCTGTGCTGCATGCTGGGGGCGGCGGGCGGGGGGCTTGGGCTATGGGGGTGGGGTTGCTGCATGTGACGGAGCACGTGGCTGGCCAGGTGGGAGAAGCAGAGACAAGTCCCCATTCAAGGGCTTTCACGTCTTCTGGCAAAATGAGGGTGAACAGGGGGTCGCTTCCTGATCTGGACAGCACGGAACGGCCGAGCCTTGAAGACCCTTGAGCTCGCCGTTCTCCCTTTACAGTAAATGGGGTTTCATAGCGGGTTGGCGGGGGTACGGGGATGGCCGTAAGGAACATTGCTGGCCCTCAAGACAGCAGTTCTGGAAATGAAAAGGCCTGGAGGAGTTTAGCTACAAAGCGAATGTTTAGCAACACACAGCTCACTGGAGTGAAAAGTCAGATACAAAAAACTCCAAAAAAATAAAGTTTTCAGAGTCTGCCAAATTGCATAATGTGTCCTTTCTGTTTGTTACTACAGCAGTTAAATATAAATAATCCCACAGGTTGAAATCATTGCACTATGGAGTTACGATGTGTATTCTTACAGGGCCTTCCAATACTAAGGTTGTGACCTGGTAGGAGAACATCTGTGGAGTCTATTTTGTATTATTTGCTGAAAAACCTAAAGAAATCTACCATGCATTTCTTATCACGAAAGGTTCATGACCGTTTTAATTCAAGACTTGTAGCCTTTAATCAAACAAATGCCTCAAAAGCAAATCCTTTAAGAATATGAATCACTCATTTAAAAAGTCAGTTTATATCTGGGCGTGCAAGTGTGAGTGTTGTGTTGTCAATTTACCCTTTACTTATCCATGGAGAATTTGATCAATAAAAAATCTCCTCACCTCAGCAATCATGCGATTAGTGTCACCCAGGAAAAGCAGATTCAGGGCCTCTTCTTCATTCGTTGACGTTTGCAGTGACAGGTTCTTGAGGTGAATGTTCTGGTCAGTATCTTCCATTATTGTCACCTTCCTTTTTAATAGTAAAACATAAAAAGTGAAAACAGGGCCAGGCATCAAACACAAATTAGCTGAAGTGCAATTGCAGTGTATCAACCGACACTAAAAGCATAATGATAACAAAGTAAGTAGTTATGGAGAACTGTGGGTAAAAGCACATGGAGTTGAACCCACTTCTATAAACAGCTCGAGCAAACCACAGCTGAGCATCTCAACACTGTACAACACATACTGCACACATGCTTTATCCATCAAGTGGGCGGTGTATAATGTGATAATGAACCAGCTAGCTTTTTCAAAACAAACAAATGAATTACTACCCACGTTCTGTGACTTAGGGGTTTAGCAATGGGTTGCACAGACACTGGAGGCTTGTCTTAAACTTATGGCTTCAGTGCAGTCCAACAGCTTTCTGAAGGATGTACTGTTGCTAATTGGCTGCATATTGGCTGCATATATAACATAAGAAAATTAGGTTGGTTTATCACTGATTCTTGAGCTTCTGGAAAAATGGAATGGAAATGTTTACAGATATAACTAAGATAAGCATCAAGGTTGGCTTGTGGGTGCTATGAAGTTATAACATACTACTGTTCGTCAGTTTGTGGGGACTCCATCTAAACTGGAATATAAACTGTTGGCACCTCATGTTTTGGATTGCATAAAAGATCAGTTTGAAAAAAAAAACATTGAGAGAGAGGGAGCAAGAAGGCAGAGAAGGAGAAAACAGGCTACATGTAACAGTAGATTTCAAGTACCCTTTGCTCCTTGAAAGTTTAGCCTGTGTGGTCAAGAGTGGGCATTGTCTATTTTCAGCAGTGTGTAATTAGTGGTACTTGAGGCCTTGAGTTGGATCTCCAGTGAGAGGAGACAGCGAGACAACCGGTGCGATTCAAAACTAGAGAAACCGGAGGAGAACCGACGGCAACAGGCAGCAATCAATCTACTTAACAGCAAAAACATCCATGTTTATTAACCAAAGAGCTAAGTTTCAAAGAGAAAAGAAGGGATGTAGATTAGGAGAATAGCAAGGGAAAAAGACATGAAGATGAGTTAAAGGAGCAGCAGACAGCTACATCCATAAGCAGCTCTCACAGTAAAGTACAGCTCACAGGTACAAGAAAGTGAGAATTCCTGACCTGTGGTTGAGACAGGTATCATCTACTACACTCCTGTCACTTAAGATGGAGCTACTTTATAAATGTAATACAAATGTGGAATATTGCTTACTTGTGTCAAAGTGATCATACAAAATTATCTTTTCATCTGGGACGCTGCTCTTAAAGCCAAAGGCACGGTGGATTAAAAACCATCCTAAAACGGGGTTTTCCTTTGATAAAGCAGTAGGACATTCAGTAGAACAATATTTAAATCACATAGGTCTACACCTGCCACAAAACAGCTTGCCCGATTTAAATTGGAAAGGAATGCATGATTGTGTCGTATGTAGTATTTCTGTAGACTTAAACAGGGGGTACTGACGGTAAGTCCTCCAGATTGGATGCTTCATGTCGGGGATCCAGAAGGTCATATCCCACCTCATTGTAGATCTCCAGGTAAGATATGGATGTAGTATACAACATGTTACTGTCCTGTAAACAAGGATGGAGCCATTTCAAATAGTGACTTCAACACACTGAATCTGCTGAGCTGCTCTCTAACCCTGTAACTGATCCAGTTGGCACTGACAAAACGGCGTTTGTGATCTAATAAAACATTTGTGAGGGGGAGAAGTGCAGACTCCTAACCTGACTGAAGTGCTGATACAGGTAGGACAGCGTTCGAGGGATGATGCCACGGTCGCTATAGCGTTCAGCACCGCCGGTGATGGTAAAGGTCTTGCCACTGCCAGTCTGCCCATAAGCAAAGATGGTGCCATTGAAACCTGCCAACACACTGACAACAGGTAGGTCACGTTTAACACTGATCAGGATCACATTTTTGTTTTATGAACATACCCTTCCTTTAGTAAAACGGAAAGAGCTAAACGTCTTCATCCTGAAAAACGCCATGTCTTTTACAAAGCCGCCTGACAGCATCAAAGAAAAAGACATAGCCATTAAACACCACCCAATATCACTGACAGCATCAAGCGCTAACTCAATGGAACCTGACGTTCCAAATTGCCTGGGGAAAGGAAAGGCTCCTGAGGCGGTCGTAGCCATGGAGACAGACTGCAGGCAGACTGTAAGCCCCAAACGAGTTCGGATCGCACGGAACACTTTCGGGTTTGGCTCAGCGACATGCATTCCGGGTGACATTCAGGAAACCTGACCTGCACTTAACTTGACTGCACTCCAGTGAAGAGTCAAAGAAATGACAGGCAGTCAGCCCGACCGAACACCCACCCTCACCCTCACCCTCACCCTCACCCTCACCCCCACCCTTATAGCTTTAACCGCACCAGATAAATGCCTGCCACCGTATTGACATCTGAGACCATTTCACGTGATGTGAGGAAAAAACAGACATGGTACCACTAAAATATTATGCACTCAGATCTCTCATCAGTGTGTTTGTATGAGGGAGTAATGGTTACAGTATGGGCACTAGTGCTTAGCTATGGATATGACTTGGTGGAGGCACTGATGGTGATTATGATGTTTCGCAGTACTCCTGGAGGAACTACACAGGAGCAACTCCATCACTCTGGGCATTCATCCTGGAACCTCAATTACCAACAATCACAATAAAACCTCTTGACAAACACAGGACCAGCATGGACATTTATGAAATAAGAACATTATTTCTAAAGGGAGGAGTACGACTTGCCTCGTATGAACCAGCACATTACTAAGTGGATTTCATTTTCTATTCCTAAACCAGCTTCTTTCTTCACCATGAAACACATTTAATGAGTTAAAGAAACCTTTACGTGCTTTTATTTTGTCTCTTTGTAAGTGTGACAGAGTTGAAGGACAGCGTCAAGCAGGGCATATATTCAGCTCTGTATGCATCAATGGGTCATTCTGAGACCTTGAAGAAAAAAAAAACCCAGACCACAATAACCTGTTTTCCATTATTTACAGTCATGCATAGCCAACATTACAGATAGCTTTACTGAGAAATATCCCTCATCCCACATCAAAGCTCAATTGCACATATTCACTTAGGTCATTTAAGAGAAAAAAATACTTTTTAGAAATGTGTTTTCTGATTGATTGATTAGTTGCTTGATTGATACACCTAGTATTATTTTAAGATATGGTGGGCCTTTATCTCACATATGTAACCTTCCATGAACTTCAGTTCATGAAACATGGGGATAGTCATAAGGCTGAAGGCCCCTCTGCTGCAGCTCATCCCAGAGAACATAACCTTCCTTCAGTACAGAGGACTAGAGGCCATTTACAAGTCCTAAGACAAAACTCTATGTGTATGTGAATCTATGCCCCCATCCTCACCTGTGCACATGTGACAGAAATAAGGAGGCTGGGCTCTCATTCTGTGATAAGAGCACCACAGTATGGCAAGGCCTGTGTGTAGAACCACTGTTCCTCAAGATCATGAGGAGCCAACTGATATCCCTGGGTAGGTCCCACTGGAAGGAGACCGAAAGGCAGACCCAAGGATCCACTGGAGGGATTATATCTCACAGCTGGCCTAGGAGCGTCTGAGTATACAAAAGGAGGAGATGTCACAGATGTCACCGGGAATACCGAAGTCTGGGCTGATCTTTTCAGCTTGCTACCACATTGACCCTCACTAGGAAAAGCAGAAGGAAGATGATGATAACAGCTTTTATTGTAACCGTACGTGACTACGGCTAAAACAGTTGCAAAGTATGTGGCAGCAAAGATAAGTGATTTATGGACCTCACTTGTTTCATAAAATAACCCTGCATTTCACTGTCCTGATAATTCTTGTTCTCAAAAATGGAAATCATACAGTACAAACATCTAGATGCTCTACCAAAAACAAAAGGGTCAAATACATCCCTGTCAGATTTTACTTTATCATGTGTGTAAAACCTTTTTATTGGCTTCTCTTATCATGCCACAAACAGGAAAATGTGCTCAAATTATGGTTATTCAAAACAAGTTATAAATATTTATAAAGTGCCCAAGGATCTGTGTGCTGATGCAGCTGCCGGCTGTAATGAGTTGTGCAGCACCCACTGGATTCTGCACAGCTTTACTGTGGAGTGCAACAAGAACATTTTGGTTCCAGAGAAAAGAAAATGGCTGACACATGGAACATACTGAGATGATTCAGAGAACCTGTCTTCATTTAGCAACCATTTATTAGTCAAGACTGGAACAATCCAAGGAAGTCCAAAGTGTTATAAATATTCCTCATAAACAAGAATTCACACGAAGAAGCAGCTTATTGGGAGCTGTTTGACATTAAGGAGCGCCTGGTCATCACCTGACTCACCTACAAAACACTGAAGCAAGCTGGTGTGAGTGATAAATTACCAAGAAGGGGTCTTTAATTTATCAGAAGTTGAATTCTGAGAAGATATCAGAGGTTAGAGAAGTCCTATTCTTCATTATATGGGAGCACAAATAAAGCTAAACAAACACTGTAAATACCATGGATCAGCAAATTATGGCAAAAATTAAATTAGCCAAACAGATGGAGAATGAGGGAGCAAGGAAGGCAATAAGGAGGCAATTAGCTTGAGAACTGGTCTTTGGTCACAGGAAATGCCAAAAGAATGGCACTGCCCTGAACCCCCCTGGGGAGCAAGAGCTTAACTAAGACAATTATCAGACTGGGGTAAGCCTGCTACAGACACCCCCTTGTTTTTCTGTCTCTTATCTTTATCTCTGTCTCTATCACTCTCTCATTACAGGCATTTCCAGCTGGAGGGACAAGAATGATGAAGTCAAAACCATCACAGATAAAAAAAAAAAAAAAGTTCAAAACAAATAAAAACAAACATTTGGCTTAAATCCAAAAGACCAAAAAGTTATGGGTTGATGAATGTTTCACCCTAACCCTCAAGGCAGAAAGGGTATCAGTCAACAAAAGCTCTGCGCAGTGACGTTCCTTATGAAGCCTTAGTGTCTATGAGTGCCCTTTTCCTGTTCCTCCCTTCTTAATGGAAATTTATAAATCCATGAACTCTATTTAGAGGGAAAAAATAAAGAAAGAAAAACATTTCTGGTAAGATCGAAGGGTGAGTCACTATGAAGTCTATGCCATTCAGTCCCTATCCTAAGTTGTCGTGGTAATTAAAGGTCTTACAACCCACATAAAGGGTGGGGTTTTAAGTGCACTCCAAACTGAGATTATGAGTAATGTGAGAGAGATGTTCTTTTAATATAGATGGAGAAGCAGCATTTATTTCTCAATGGCATGCTTGTCATGGTGCGTTTGGTCACTGGTAGAGAGGTTTGGGGTTTGGTGTTAGCAGAGATGCTTTTCTGGCAAGGCTAACACAATATAGGCAAACAAAATTTAAGAGGGAAAACTGCATGAAAGAAACCATTCACAACTTGTTAGCGATCCTCTGACACACTCGTCAGTTTCTGACCCCAGGATCACTGTTGGACTGTCAGTGCCAATGACACGTGTAAAAACTCCAGCAACAAGACTAAGCTTATACGGTCATACCAGTGCCACGGCTGGGTTGTGATTGGTTCAGCACCCAAGTCATTTCCACTCAGTAATACACAAGGGTTATAGTGTATAGCATATATAATGCGTAGCATATGTAAAAAGTGTTTCTACAGACCACATGCTAGTCAGTGAATTATAAAGAAATGGGTTTATCACTTAACAATAGTGAACTTAAGTATTTTTTCAAAGACATACACTCTACGTTCAAAGTCTATTAATATGGTGAAAATAGTGAAATGCTGATGATATGGCACCACAGCATGTGGTGCCAGTGTTCCATTCTGCGGTTGGAGGATGGGCCAAGAATCACAGCTTTCCTTCATTAGTGTTCATGGACCAACTCAGCTCACTGTGTGGTCCAAGACCAGGCCAGACACCATTCAAACCCTCCAGCTCTATCCACTGTACAGTTAAACAGGCTGCAAAACTCCATTAAAAAAAAAAAGCAGGTATCTAGTGAGTGAAAAAACACTTGATACATTTGTAAGTTAATTGCAGAGATCCTGATCATACTCTGGGCTACAACAGAATCACAATATTTTTCCTAGAAAACATTCAAACATTTCAGATTTTAGGTGTAGCTAAATGTGAATTTAAGGGATGCACAGGACAGATGGGCTTTTGTGTTGTAGCATACTACCCCAATGCAAAGTGGTCACAAAATTCCTTATGTCAGGGACCATTTACACCAAAGCCTATTACTGAAAAGTGAGGATAAGGACAATACGAAGATCACTCAATGTCCTTCTAAATTCATTCCACTGATGCTGGTTGCAGAATCCATACCATGAGTCAACAAAATATAAACTTCTATCACTACGCAGCCCAAGAGATTTGGCACATACTTATGTTTACAGCAGTATTATGGGCTATGCAATACACGAGTAGTCAAGTGAATACAGTACAGTAGTAAAGAAGACAGTAATAGTGTATGGAATACAGTACTAGGATGTACCATAACGCAGTATATTTTAGAAGAATATACAGTAGTAGTTGCAGGTGACTGTAAAACCTTTGTGGTCTGGTTTAAGTAGTTCTAAGATTAGCCTGCAAACAAAATACTGGCTGAAGGTTAAGCCTACCTAGACAGAAAGTGGTGATGGCTAACCACAGTAAATACCCTACAGCACAAAACTGCAGCTTGGACTAATGCTTTGTCCAACTTTTCTCAATGTCTTCTCATAAACTAATTTGCTACTTTCCTGAATTTGTGACAAAGCATACTTTTACTTACACTAATTAGTTAATTAATATCTCGAAATTAATGCACTGCCCTGTCCCCAAAAGACAGCCAGCTAGAGTAGTCATAGTAAAAATTTCAAATCAAGTACACACACTCATCCGTAGTTTTATGATGAAAATATGCAGAGAAGTTATTGTACTCACTTATCGGCTACAGGCTTTGCAATTGTCTCAAAGATCTCCTCTTGTTTAGCTGCTTGATCAAAAACCTTTTGGAACCTACAAAGAACAAAACTAAATTTCTTCGGCTCTGTTTTGGTTTTGTATTTTTAACATTTGGTTTTAATTAATTTTATTTCATTCATTATTTCATTACCAGTCTTTTAAATTAAGTTCTAATGGTTTTTTAAATAGTTACTTTTTAGTACCTCAATTATATAAATGCATTTTATAATCAGATTCCATTTTTAAAGTGTCAAATGTGTGATATGTAATAAAATGTGCTCAATTAATTTACCTCCAATCAAAAGTGGAGTTACTATATAAAGTAAAACTGCGAAACAACTCAATGTCATAAATGTGGGATTTCTTTATTTCTTTTCTATAAGCAAAGAAGATTTGGGAAGATCATTACAGTCTCTGTCACTGGCATGCTTTTCTCACTGTCCGTTCCAGTGAATGTTAAATTGACACTGGCCACTATGTGTACATAAGAGTGTTCATCTTAAACTAGTAAAAATGTTTCACCTTATACACAAATGCTTTGTTCATGGTAAAACACAATAACCCAAATAGCATGGAAATAATTTATTAGTTCTCCTAAATTCACAACATAAGCTAACGTTTATTTATTACAATGATGATACACATACATTTTGGTCATTGAAAAGTACAGTGAGGTACAGACGTGTGAAGGATAACTTTGGCATGTGTTAAGCATGTGCAGAGGAAGACTTATGTTCACCTGAATCTGTAGCTCTCCCTCTTGTTATTGATGAAGCCGTCTGCTAGATCCCTCGGAACTACGAATTCTAAGCTCCCTCCACCGTTCTCTTCATTATCTACCGAATACACCTGGCAAGAACAGTGGAAACCACCTCATTCAAGAGAACCAGCAACATTCACACATCCTACAGATGAGTGGCCCTCTATCTGCCGACCCTATACACTACACCTTCACTACTAATATGAGTGAATCAGCTCATGACATACAGTATCTTAATACATACCGGATGAGCTAAATCAGGTGGATCTCAAAAAAAAAATACACACAAAACACCTTTTTGCTGAAGATCAAGAGTAAAACGTATCTAGTCCTGGTATGCCTTTGGTGCTGATGTAAGTAGTAAATATATTCATCTTTTATATTTTTGGGGGGGTGACCAATGCTGTAATAGCATTCTGGCTACAAACAAACCTTTAAGAGTGTGCAGATGAATCATGACAAGTTATTAAGTGAACAGGTTCAATAGGTCATACCGCTACATGATTAACCCATAGTTCATACCACTCCATGGTTAATTTACTAACTGACTCACTGATTGATCGCAGGATGGTATAATGTTTAAATGTAGGTAGCCAGGTAATTTTAGGGGCAAGATAGCTAACAATTGACAAAATATGCTATAACGTTGATTATTTTTTTAATGAGTGTAACAAAGGCTGTAAACTTTTCCCAACACTGACGTCTCCCTTCACTGAACAACAGCACATTGAGGAATAGTTTGCGGCATGTATACGAAAATTCAAAGCACTCACCGCGGTGGGCTTTTTTGTCGGTTTAACACGGGCAAATATCTGAATGGTCTGCTTGACCATCTTCACAAGCCAGCGCTGTGGTGTGTTTGTCGGTTTGCGATATGTATTAAGCTAGTTAGACGCCTGCCTTTAGAAGTAATCTAGTTAGCTATGTACTCCATCTCCTGTCCAACGAGGCAGTCATTTCCTATGTTTGTGCTGGTTGCTAGGAGAGGAGGCGCGTCATTCGGAAGCGCAAGGAAAACGTGACAGATGATTGGCTATAAGTAGCCGAAGCCGCTCATATGGCAGTGTTCGCCCTTCAGGCTGGGGAAATGTTCAACTGTTAACGCGGGTAAGAAATCTGTCAAGTTGCAAGTTTAACGTTACGTTGCATTACATGTTACTTATTTCTATTTAGCCTATATTAGTTAGCATATACCTTGATATGCTTACATTTAGGACGTATTTTGTGTAAAATAAACCATATCTTGAGGAAACACGACGCTTTATTGCCTTGATGAATAAGTGACCAGCAGCAAGCTACAGCAGTTTGGACCAGCGTACCTCCATCCCATTTCTTCTAACTGTGAAATGTCCTGGACCGTTTAACACTATTATAGTGACTGTAGTAGCCTATGTTAAATGTTAAACCCCCGAAAAACAAGAAAGCAATTGCAAAGTAGCATTTTCACCTCTCAGGATTTAGTTAATCCAGTGCTTATGATCTGGTTATGTCTAAAGTATAAATGACAGCCAAGAGAATAAAAGAAGCAAAAGGAAACTAATTGCCTCACATCTGTGGAAAGAAATTAGTATCATAAATTGTAGCTCAACTGTGTAGTTATGTATATAGCAATAGTGTACACAGTAGTTGTTGCAAGTGATTGCAAATACTTTCTGGTCTGGTTGGAATAACCCTAAATGTAAATATCCAGAGTGCAATGGAAAGCATGAGGGACTAGCTTGTCAACACTGTAGTTTATGTGATCAGTGTTTTCTTTTGCTGCAAGGTTAACAGTACTGGGCAGTAATAGATTAAAACCCCCTTCTGCTTGTGGAGAACCATTCATATTTGATCATTATTACAACACATGAATGGAGCCAGCTGGTTTCTGGATGGTTTCTGGAGAAATCGGAATGGCTTGCTAGAATGTTACTTGCGTTCTTGCAGTAGTATGATGGGAAGCTACAGCAGGTTCTACCAGGAGTTGCACCCGGGAACTTTAGTTATGATAACAGCAGTTGTGAACTGTTGTGTGGTTTGCCCCAGTGAAACCACATTATACAGTAAAAACTCTATCACCATGCTTATGTGTTTATCATGTATATACGTATGATTCAGGTTGTTTTCATCCCAAGATATTACTATTTCTTGCTCTTTCTTCCTCTCCCTCTCCCTTCCCTCTCTCTCTCTCTCTCTCTCTCTCTGTGTGTGTGTGTGTGTGTGTGTGTGTGTAATAACCTAAAAGGTCATTTCAGGTTTTGCCTCAGACTTTGGTCTCTACCTCCTAAAAGGCCTGGTGCTTATGCATAATAGCAAAGCAGTCAAATCTGGACCAGTACTGTGGAGTGACGTGAGGCAGCTATGAGCAGGTGTAAAGGTAATCTGTTCTTTTGACAGGACAAGTTAAACGTCTTATAAAGTGGAACAAATAGATCAATAAAGACAAGTGTAATTTCACTTAGCCTTCAATAATGTAGTCAGTAAACCTAAGTGCAGTTACTTACCCTTATTTTGACACCCCCCCCCCCTCAAAAGAAGGAAAGAAAAGGCCCTCAGTGAACCATGCTCTGCTCCTCACTCCTGCAGCTTCCAGCTGTGTGGCTGCATTATAGTGTCTGGATTATTCATGTGAGAGAGGATGTGCTGGGATCAGACTGCCCTGATATCTGATGTCTGTATACTGTCTGGATTATTAATGCAAGAGAATGTGCTGTGATCAGAATGCCCTGATGTCTGATGTGCAGCTCCAGTGTAACAGAAATGCTTGTCCTCATTCCCTGCATGTTGCAGAGTTCATGGTGAAGACACTCAGCAGAAACAACAGAGCATGGAAAAACTGCACAAAACATTTCTCAGTATAAGACACATTATTTTAACTGTTAGTCCAAGCGGTTCAATCAATTCATTGGTATCTTGAAAGAAACATGATCTGTTGAGGGGTTTTTTTTATTGTTGTTGTTTTGTTTAGGGTTTTTTTGTATGTGAAGAAACAAAGTTACCACAGGAAGCAAAAGTATGGGAACAGTTTACTTGGAACAAAAGGTAACTGAAAATGCCAGTGGTGTTTACACCTTTTCTTTCCATGTGCTTTGTGATTCAGTCCTCTGGAATGTCTGATATCTGCAAGGTTGTGCACTTTAAATGGAAATACCTAAACTGGGCAGATACAATCACGTAGCTACATGAGAGACTTACCGGACATGATGACGAGTGATTGTACCATGTGACAGGACTTGTCACAACAGGGGTAACGATGCCCTGTTTAGTTGATGGCAGGTTTACTTCCCTGTACTTCAAGCTACCTCCATTAATCTAAAGTTGTCATAACAGTTTTGTTGAATTGCATATCAGGTATCCAGTTCTATCCAATGCCTGGCAAGGTCAAATGTTGGACGTTGAATTCCATAGTAATTTCATAAATGAAGCACTGGGTGCCAGCATTTTAGAGCACTATGTAGAGCTTATTCTAGTGAACATGACAGTGTTATAAAGTTGCTTTAGTAACTAGTAAAAAACAGTACAAGTAAAAAGTAAAAGTACTCTATGTGGCTTGGAATAGAAGAAAGAGTTGTCTACTACAGAAACAGATTCAGAAATAGTTGATTGAAGACATTAAGTAGTAATTAAAGGTTGGAGAAAATTAATTTCCATAGAAACTATGATTCTTGCATTGATGTATTCACCTCTTTCTGAAAGAGGTGTCCTGTATCCTGTAGCTGTGCTATTTAAAGTCCGAGTAAAAGGATTGTATCCCTGTCTTAATCAGTGGGCTATTACACTAACCTCTAAACTGTAACATTACTCTGGATAATGTCTAAAGAAGCAGTTAAACTGAACAAAGAGCTCCATAGCCTCTCGGGCAGTGACGGAGAAGAACAAACTCGTCTGTTCAGCTCCCTCTGCCAAGTTCTGCATGTAGTGCTCCTGGATACAGACTGGCAAAGGTAACAGATAGGAGCATTAGCTGAATTTAGTCCCAAGGGACTCTGAGCCTGTTGATGGTGCAATCAGATCTATAGCTGAATGTGGCAATTTTGTTTAGAACTGTTACTGGTACTGTTACATGGGTTCTCATTGCTGTAACACACCGGAAAGCTTTGAACTACATAAAGTTATCTGCATTAATAAGCAATGCAGAGAGACCAGAAGAATATGCTGGGCTAGAATAGAGGCAAAAATGAGCATGCAGACTTTCCATTTGCTCTGTTTAAGAAGCATAAATATTGTGTTAAATCCATGTCTAAATACTTGCATGATTTCTTTTTCATTTTTTGTAATTACATGATGGAATGTTGCATACCTTTGCACACAAGCAATAACAATAAAATGCATCTATTGTGTATCTCCATTGAGGACAAAGAAAACCTTCTGAAGTCCTAGTCTAATCAGTCCAGTATGAGTCTGAGCTGGGCCCTGCCACACCCCACCAGAAAAAGCACTGTGCTATAAACATTATCCGATAGACCAGGAGAAAATGATTCCTCATTTTAGAGGGTTCACTTTTGCTGCCCCAGTGTTTTTGTTTTGTTTTTTAGGAGTAGCCTGTCATTAATTCTTTGGGCTGGTGATCTCTTAAATTGCGGGTGGCCTGTTTCCTGGTGGTGATTTGCATGGGTCGTCTCTTTCATCTAATGATGACAGAGGTTTTTGTGTGACATATGCTGGAAATTGGCGATTGGGTCTAACCAAGCCACAGCCTTCCCCTCAACCCCCGTTCAAAGGAGCACAGCCCTGCTTTGTGTCCCAGTGAACAAAACAAGCAAGTAGAAGATGGGAGTCAGACTCATCACTGTGTAGCTGCACTGCTGAGCCAGTAATGTCCTTTAGCATGGTTGTGCTATTGTGGTATTTCAAAAGAGCATGCAAAATGGATGGGCTTTGCTGAGGATTAGACTCAGGGTGTGGGATCAGCGCATTCTCCTGCCACCAATGTTTTGTGTGTGTTTGGGGGGGGGGGAAGGGGGGGGGGGTGAGAGAGATGGAGAGAGAGAGAGTGAGATAAGGAGAAAAAAGGAACAATATCTAAAAAAAAAAATTACCAGTTTA
>JAOYMR010000010.1:13382182-13432445 GCA_025802075.1 Tenebrosternarchus preto | reverse complement strand
TGAGGTCACATACTGATGTTGGACGAGAAGGCCTGGCTCTCAGTCTCCGCTCTAATTCATCCCAAAGGTGTTCTATAGGGTGGAGGTCAGGACTCTGTGCAGGCCAGTCAAGTTCTTCCACACCAGACTCTGCCATCCATGTCTTTATGGACCTTGCTTTGTGCACTGGTGCAATGTCATTTGGATGGGTGAGCGAACACTTTTGGCAATATAGTGTATTATTGTTCTTATTCAATCGACTTGGATGTTGTACTTGGGTGTTGCTATATATTTCTGCCTCATGGTTTACATGTTGTTGTAATAATCACTACTAATTCCAACCAGAGCTCTTGTGCAAGACAACGGTTCTCCTACCTCTGAACCTTCAGAACATGGACAAAGAGATGTTGGTTTGGATGCTGTTCAGTGTTGAGGAACCAGGACAATTTGATGGTAAGTGGGTTACTGGATGAGGTTGGAAAATGTTGAGCTAACGGCTCTATGAATGAATGAGACCATGTGAAGGGCATGAGGGAGCTATGAATGAGGAAAAAGGCCTTCATCCACGCTCACAGACAAACAATAGGAAATTAATCCTCCTGTCACAACTGGGGATGGATGAATTAAGTTTAAATATCACTGCTCAGACAGAACACTGAATCTGAGAAAGAATGGTCAGACTGCACCTGGAATCCTTCAGTCCCAGAAAGTAATGAGGACATGTCGTGTGGTCCAGCTGTGGACATGAGGAAGATTATCGCTAAGATAAGCACTGCTGTAGACTCTCCTGACATAATGGCAATCTACCATCAGACAGTGTGTTGGTAGATATGAAGGCAATAAGTACAATATCAACAGCCAGTATAACTGAAACAAACAAAGTGGCATATACCACTGCAGTAGTCATATTCCACAGGAAGGAAAAGGAATGCCCAGGAGGCTGCCATGTGATTGGCTGACTGGAAATTTGCATTAATAAGCATTATTATCGTTAGACAGATGTAATATTTCCAGATGTAACATAACATAAAAGGATATACTGTTTTATTATTAGAAAACACATGCATCAACTCTTTTTACAAGAGTTGCAAACTCACTTTGAGTTTCAGGTCCAACCTGTTATAAACTAAAGTTGCCACAGCCTCACATGATAAAATGTCACAGTGCAGTCAAAACATTTTTGCTCGAGGGATTTTTTTTTTTTTTTCCTGAGGGTTATGAGGATCCATCACTTGATTCATCATAACTTGATCTTATAGTGTGCATATCCCTTGTGTAATGCACAGTAAGACATACTGTGACAGACTGCTTGGTCTGTTCACACAGGAAGAAATGATTTTTGTTATTCTCCACTGTTGCTATACACTGTAGGTTTCTTAGTCACATACACCTATTTTATCCTGAGCAATATGACCCTTTACTGTATTAAAGGTAGAGTTAATGCCTTGCAGTGGATTGAATCCAGCTACACTACTGGTTGTTTGCAGTCTCCTGCATCACTTATCACTTAGTATTACTTGCTGTGATTTTTTTAGTCGATGCATCTTTTCACACTGACACTTCACAAATGTGCTCCTTTGTGTTGTGTTGCCTTTCTGCGGATATCAACTAGGGACTTCAGTGCAAACCTTTTGTGAGATTTTGTGTGTGTATGTGTGTGTATGTGTGTGTGTGTGTGTGTGTGTGTGTGTGTGTGTGTGTGTGTGTCAGGGGTACTTTCATTAAAACAGGACCTAGAATTCCAAGCCCTCACACAGTTGTCATGGATTACTCTTGTCTGCTGTTGAGTAAGGTTTAGTAGAGAGAGAGCCTCTCCCCTGTTAAAAGGCACAGGACTGACATGATTTGGCCTGGTTTGTGTAATCTTGGAAACACATTCTGTCTCATTCTCACTGATGGAAAAGCTTCTTCTGCTCTTCTGTGCATGTGCTGCTGCGGTGGATTCCATTACAAACCATGCAGCACTGGGACACGACTATCTAATCACGCGGTATGTGCAGTTCCCCAAAATCAACATGATTGTTAATGGTGAAGGTTCAGAATGTGAAGAGGGGAGGCTGGAATGGGAATGAGGTAATGCCTCTGCAGTTTGAGGGACATTCCTTGACATTAAGCTAATTCCAGGATGATATAGTAACCTTCTGGATTATGGCCTTGGAGTCATTTGGGTTTAGTTAAATTGGGTGAAAGACCCTAGACAGACTTGTGCTCCTGAAATGACATCATGCCACTGATCTTGTGGAATTACAGAAGATACTGGTGCATCAAAGCTAAGTATCTGCATCAATATATACTGTTACCATAACTTCCCACTATGCTTATTGCATGAATTAGGAAATAGGAAGCAGGAAGTGGAGGATTTGTAAATATGCCATCCAGATCCCTGGAGGAATATCATTTCCTTTTACAACCCTCTTTTAAGCTTTAAGTGGTGACGTGAGATAATAAAACCGCACCTTTTTTGTTACTGTCATCAAGCACCATCAACATGTGTACACGTGTCTGCCAAAATATCAAACATGAAAATAAACTCCAGACAAGACGTTAAATAATTGTTTTGCATTTCTTTTAATAGTGGGAATCTACAGCAGCAGTAATGCATATTTCCCACGTGCGTGAAAAACGATGAAATGAATTTCTATTTATAACAATTTCATCATGATGCTTTATTGAAATGCTCTTTCGCTACCAGGAACAAATAGAATTTCTGCACTTTCTGACATCCAATCACTCAGTGCCTTATGCCCGGTCGGTCCATGTTTCCTGTCACGTTCCTACCTGTATCCAGACAAGCAGAAAAAATCGTGGAGCCTCGTTTCGCTAACAACCTCTCTTCCCGCTGAATATTTGGTCTCTTTGCAGGATTTATATGCTGCGTTATCTTAGAATTTTTACTGAATGATGCCTATTAAAACATTAACTTTGATAAATGCATTAGTTTGTCATCGTAAACGGTTTACACGTGCTTATGATATCAGCTGTGGAACTAGTAAAACTATTTATTTTGGTTGGGGGAAAAATCGGTTTAAAAACATTTGGTTACAGTTCACTTGTAAATCGCTAATTTCGATTCGAACATAACCCATTACTGATTTCTCTTTAATGTTTTTTTCCGCCACGACGCCTGATGTTGATGGCTAAACATAATTAGTCTGCGCCTTTAAGAACGCGGAATATTGGTAGGCGTGTAACCAACGTTCATGATTGACTGATGTTGAGTAGAGCGCTTGTCCGCACGCACTGCTCAGTCATCATCAGTTTGGACTGAGAACGCACACACTGTGGGTGCACACTTCGGCTTGAAACGGAGGCAGATCTGTGTTTTCTGTCAGTTTCCCTTTCAGTCGAAACCTTTCACGGTGTAACGACGTAAAGGGATTACGTTTCAGCAGCACAATTCTCTCAAAAATGAGGCTAGGTGGTAAGTTTGGAGATTTATTTCTTTTTTACATTAGGCGTTACGCGCATTGGATTGGCAACAGTACGCACAGTCATAATTTGATTGTCATTCAGTGACTTCCACTCTAAAATAACCTTTTATCTACAGTACTTTCTTAATCTTCAAAAGCAGATACAATCCGTTTCTCTCATTTTTGTTAAAGCGTAAACGCAAACGTTCAAACCACAACGTAATGTGTATGTTACAGGCTTTCATTTACATGCTGGGAGTTTGTTCCTACGTGCATGCACGCTGCGATGTTGCTGCGCACCTCATACTTTGAATAATAATTATTTGTGTATTTCTTTATTCGGCATGGTGAATATCTGTAGTTGACACAGGCCTACTCATACTCATTTAATCAACAACGTCTGTGTCCGTTTCTATGAAAATGAAATTAAAGGCTGACTGAAAAGATTGATTTGTAAAAAAAATTGACAGTTCACTCTTTCTTTTAAAAGATATTTACTTTTATTTGCGCAACATTTGAAGCAGGTTTTTGCTTTTTGGGGCTCGTTTTCAAATCTATAGCTTACTATGTTGGTTATTTGCTTGGAGTAGTTTACTCAAACGATATGCAGTTTTCATTCAGGTGGGTAGAGGGTGCTGTTCCCTCTCTGTAGAGCAGCGCACATTCTTGTGGAAAAACACTCCTTCCAAACGTTCGACCACTTCTTCCTCGCTATATTTAGATAGCGTTTAGTCGGAGTTGCCTTTTACACCTGCACATTTTCCTGTTATGTTATTTCGCACTAGTCATTTAAATGGTCATGTAATTAACTGCGTTTCCTGCCAGCATATGAAAACCAATATATAGTTAAATTGGCAGCAGTTGTTGGAGTTGCTTGTTGATTTATTTTGATCATTCAGTCAGTGATTGCTCACCAGGTTTTAATAACAATCACTGTCCGAATCTGGGTGAATTTTGATTGGCACTATTTGGCTATTCGAACGTAGCAGTTCACCAATCTGAGCCTAAAATGGATGATGTGCATTGACAGGTAAGGGTCTTATTTTTATACGCTGGTTAAATTCGATTACACATGTACACTTTGGGCTGAAACTCTACGGTAGTGAAGTTACACTGAACATCTGGTAGTGTTCTCATTATGCTCCTTGAGAGACGTAGAGAGACGTAGTTCACTGGCTGCTCTGGAGTTTTAATGTATCTGACACGATCTTAACCTGCTGTGCAATCAGGATGTGGAAATAAAGCAAAACTATAAATGTTATGCCTTTTACACCCTTTTAATTGGGGGGGATCATATGGGGGGCTTATAAATAATGTAGCATATCTTTTAATAAATCGAAAGAACTGTTATTTAACTTTTATCTGTACTTTTTCATGTATAGTTCAAGTAGTATATCTTATCTAGCCATATACTGCGAGGGGCACGTTTAATCTAAACAGCAGAAATGCAAACAGTCAGGCTTATGCTTTTACAGGCACCCAGTAATTGGGCCACACTGCCCTGCAGGATATTTTAGCAATGTGCCCTCTAGTTACTTTTAAAAGCCAAACACAATTTTCATCCAAGACCAACAACACGATAGGCCATTTTCCTTTATGGCCATACCCATCATGGGCGGCAGACTGCTGACCAAGAGGGAGGCTGAGAGGGTGTTGCTGGGAAACCGTACCCATATATATGGGTATTAGGCAAGATTCTGTGCCCAGCCTGGGGTGGGAAGACTGGGGGAAAGAGAAGAGAAGACTATTGTTCCTTGCAAGTCGCTGAGGTAAGGTACTTGGGCTCCTTGCTTGTGGCCAGATGTTGTGCTTGGCACTGCTCCCGCCTGACAGGCAGGTAAGGTGAGAAGGTGGGGGAGCAGGCTGCCTGGCTGTCGCCGGGCCAGCAGATCTGTGGCTGTAAGGTTTGCACAGAGGTGCTGATTAGCATATAGGGCAGTTGGTGCTGAATAAGAAACATCTTCCCGCACTTCAGTGCGTGTGTACAGTGCATGGACCTGCTTGGACCTGCAGCACACGGGAAGGATGTGGACGTTACTTCTCCTTTTAAAGCACTAATTAATGCAGTTTAATGCGTCCTGAATTGTGCTTGACGTTCTGTTCTCCAGCACCATGAGACTGGAGTAACCCACAAAAGAGCTGTTGGAATTGACAAACGACAACAACAACAAAAAAAAGAATGAACTTGGATGAGATTGCCAGCTCTGCTGCCATGCCGAGTTCACGCTGTGTGAGTGAAAGGCCAGTGTGACCCTTTCACTGTTATGGGTCACTGCTGTGGGGAGGTTCAGGGGCTCTGCTGACTGGACACCACTTGTGCTGCTGGTGAGGTCTGGGAGTAATCAGCAGAGTGGTACTGTATCTACAGTGTGGTGCGCTGTTCTGCTCCAGCCGCTGGGCCGTGGTTAGGGTGACGCACCCCCACCCCCAACCCCACCCACACCCCCACCTCGCTGATCTCCTGGCCCGCAATACCGCTGGGAGCACTGGGGAGTCAACTGTAGGCGGAAAGCGAGCGTTTATTAACGGGTTCCAAGGCGCTCGGCTGAGAACATACCGGGCGCCTTTGTTTCCCCCTGGTCGTGCTCGCCTGGCTTCAGTTCTGCACGTGGGCCGCGTGGAGCGTCGGCAGGAGGCTGCCTGTGGCATGTTACCAGACGTGTGCAGCACTCCAGGGGATCAGGATTCTGGTGGGGACTTTGTACTTGCTTCCTTTGTCACGTTGTAATGTTCACGTAGTAATCGTCACCGTGGTGAGACGGGCATAACGCAGCTAATGGAAACGGCTTTGCTCCCATTGAAGGAGACATGAAATCTCCTGACTTTGTTGCCCCGTCTGGACGGAGGACCCTGTAGGCCGAGTTAAAAGGGTGGGGGGGGGATCTTTGGCATGCTGTCTTTCCGTCAGCAGTGAAGGAGAAAGAGTAGAGACAGTTTGGGGGCTTGCTGGAAGCATGCTCACTGGAGCGATTACAAGCTTGTAGACATGTGCGAGAGCACAAGGTGCAGAACCTGAATGCTGGATTTGTGGTTCGAGTGCAGGGGTTTCTCTGGGAGCTGGTCTGGACGCTGTGCACGTAGTATGTGGTGGGGAATGCTGTTCTCCCTCGAGTTGACGGATAAACAAACAAAAGAAACTTTGATGAACAACTTTTGACTTCTTGAATACTGTGTATTTATAACATCCTCGTACATTTCCTGAATCCAAATACAATCTGTTGTACTGATGACTTTTTTTTCAGGTATTAAGTTGATTACATGCACAATTGTAGTGTGGAAGTGTTTCAACACTCCCTTGATCTTGCAAACAAGGTGGTGGAACTCATGGTTTAGGAATGCTTTGCTTCCTCAGAATTTGTGTGACCTGCCAATGTTGGAAAAAGTTCTGGGTTGATATCAAAGGGTATTACTGCAGAACACTAGGCTCTCCGGTGTGTAGGCAAAAACTCGAGTCATTGTCTGTACCAGCATGAAGCCGGATGTTTGTTTGTCATTTTGCTGACCTTATCAAAGACTGGTCCTAAACTTATGAAAGTCTTTAATCGTTTAAGAATCAAAGAAAGAACCGCTTCATACAGTGAATGGGAGTCGCATACCATTGTTCCAACCAGTGTTCCAAGTGTTCCAGTGTTCCATACCATTGTTCCAACCAGTGTTCCAAGCTAAATGCCGTTGAATTGAGGAGATTATTCCAGCACAGATTTGCATTTACAATTTTTGTGCCAAGACCGTTGACTTGTCTCCTTCGAAATTTCTCTTTGAAAGCCTTCCAGTTGAGGCTCTCATTTCCTATTTCAGCTGTGGTCGTGCCTGTCTTTCTGTCCTAGCCATGCTAATAGTCTGAGTCCAAGTTCCTAATTAACTTCATGACATATGGGACAGGAGAGTGATGCCGCCAGTGGGGCAGTGGGAGCTGTAGAAAACGGCGGGAGTCTGGAGCTGGCGGAGAGGCTGTGTGTGGTTTCCTCCGGGCTTGTGTGTCTGACGGTGCTGGATGGCTTCTGGGAACCACCTGAGTGGAGAGGAAGTGCAGCATGGAAGGAATGTGCCTGTGTGCCAACCGCAGCTGGCAGGGACTCAGGACTGGCACCAGCTAAGCGTGCTGAGGTGATTTTGATGGCAGTGCCATAGTTACGCGGGATCGTCGTTCTCTCACGTTTCTCTTTCTTGTTCTTTCGCTTCTTCTCCGTTTCTCACACACACACACATGCATGAACACGCACACATCCACCCACACACACACACAATGCCTTGGGGTGCATGTCAGTCCTAAAATTGCAACTAAGTGAAAGTGATTTAAAAAAAAAAAAAAAAAAAAAAATCACCTCTTTTGGCTCTTGGATGAGATCACTCTCCAGAGTATTTCAGCCTGAGCCCCAATACTCCTGTTCTGAATGGAGTTCTTTGGTGTTTCACAAAGGAAAGGGAAAACTCCAAGCTCTCCTCCCTGCTTTCAGTGCTGACACCACCTCCTCCTTGGTCATCCTCCATGGCCTCATTTCCTGCTGCAGTTCATCGGGATGCTGTCACTCAGATGAATAAAAGCAGCTATGTAAATCCTATGGTTAATTCATGGTTACACTCCTAAACACAGACACCAAATATAATAACTGGCTAGAGTGCTATTTTCTCTCCCAAGCCATTTCTGTTTTTTCCACAGCACTTAAAAACACAATGTTTCATTGTTTCCTTCCAGAACCAGTCAAGCGCTGTGTTAGCAGTATGGAGAACACTCTCCTGCTGCTCTCCTCGGTGTAGGAAAAACAAAGAAACACTGTCTTGACTACCTGTAAAGCATTTTAAGCCAAGATCACTCCACAGTAGCTAGCAGTGTCCTAGAGTGGAAGTAAGTGCCTGATTTGTGGTGACGCTTGGTCAGCTAATGAAGATATTGACGTATGATGGTGATCCGTTGCGACTTCCTCCAGAGCCTCAGGCTGCACTCAAAAAGCAGTCTGTAATTTGTATGGCTAAGCTTTGGGAGCAGGTGCACTTCAGTAAATTGGTGGGCTTGTGAATCATTAAGTGCTTTGGGGATGATTTAGTACCAGGTTAATGGCCTCTGTGACTTCTCATTCACTTTCCCTTGGCTGACTGGGCAGCCCTCAGCTGGGCTCCCCCACCCTGTGAACCTCAATATGATGTTTGTTTCAGTCCCTCCAACTCCCTCACAGACAATTAGCTCCAGTCAAAATAGGCCACATATCTAGGCATTAAACTGGAGGAGCACCTCCTAACACCCCACCTCCACCCAAAACCCCCGTTCACCCCCACCCCCTTGCCTAATGTTACACCAAGCTACCGTAAGGAGGCGGGTTGGAAAAGCTGGTCGTGTGTTTTGTGTTCAGCTTGGGCCAAGCACAAAGCTGTTCTTTCACTAGGGAACTGGGACACATATGGAAACATTTTTTTTTTTTTATTTTCTTCCCCTCCAGACATGAGTTTTCCCCTCACCTAATACCGTCCTCCTCAGCTTCCACTGGTGAGTTCTACAGCTGTGCTGAAGCTGGAAGATGCTCATTCAAAGTCCAGATCGCACTCAACTTCCACTGGTTGTCTCATCACTCAGGAAGATTCCCTGTCCTAAAATAGCGGTGTTTTTACACAATGATCAGGCCTAGTTCTTTTTAAAATGATTAAACTGTGTTACAAATGCCTGCAAACATAAGTGAGATTTTTTCAAGATTCAGTAGATTGACTTACATTGACTTAATATGAAAGATTTACTAGTATTGGCTCAGAAGGCAGTATTATAAATATATATGATATGACACAGTACTGGTAGATGTCTATCTGAATGCAAAATTTACATTGTTACAGATAACTAATGTTTTTTTTTTGTTTGTTTTTTTGTTAACTCCTGTTCTAGTTTCTTTTAATAACTGCAAATTCAGCTTGAGGAATAGTTCTATAAAAGGCGGCTTAAAAACAATTTAGAGGCAAAAAGGTTTCAAGATGGACCAATAGGTTTGAAATTATGGGACATGCATCATATGGCAGAACACTTAGGAGTTTGGCTGGAGGTGAAGGTGGAAAGATGCATGATGGAGAGCAGCTACACACTACACTAAAGTCTTCTGAAAGCAGCTGTTCAGCAGCCTGTCTTAAATCATCTTTACACTGTTGTTTGGAACCTTCTGAGAACCTTCTGAGATCAGCTGGACCTCGCGACATCGATGTAACGCTCAAGAGATGTGATGTGGAGCATTTGGTACTTGAAGTCAAAACTGAAAAAGAATAGTCCTACATAAAGTTGTAGAGTTTTTTTTTTCCAAAGTAGTTTTAAAGGATATTCTTTGCTGTTGTGTCAAACTAGGGTTCCTAGATTTGCTTTTTTTGATTGAAAAGTACAGTATGGCAACTAACTGTTTGTAGTTAGCAGATCTTAATCCACTTTTCTTACATCAGTTATACCAGAAGAGGGATGTGTCTGCTCCAACTTGTTTGTGGGAGTCCAGATGTGTTCACAAGACTTAAGTTCCATTACAGCCTGGCAGATGGGAAATGGAGAATGAAATGGCTGTTGCCTCTCGGTGACCCTCTTTGCTTAAGCGTTTAGGAAATCCATTGGTATCATGATGCTATTTGTTAGCATTCGCCAGCTTCTAACATCTGTGGAAAAAGCTAAGAAACAATATTGGGGAAACAAATTGTTGGTGGAAAAATGAGTACCAACATACAAAAACCAAAATGAATACTAAATACTAAAACTTTTTGTAAACTTTGACACTTTAAAACAAGCAGACAAGATCACTTGGGGGCATGAAATAAACAGTAGTCTGAAGATGATATTCCTTTATTTGAATGGAGGTCTAGGGCTCAGCTGTTCAGTTTCATTGGTTTCCTGAAGGCCCAGGAATGAATGTTTTATGACCTCAGAAGCACCTCCCCTCCCCCAGCATACCGAGGTCCTGCCATTGCCCCCATGCAGTTCTCTGTTTATTTGTTTGATTGTGGGAAAATTCCTGCGACGTCCGTGAGAGAGCGTACCCCCGCTCTCTGACTCTCCTTTCCCAGGGGCTCGGTCCTGCCATGGCCTTGGGTCTACTTGTCTCAGCAACCCCACCGGCTGGTGTTCTGTTCTGAGTTCAGCTGTACGGCCCCTGGACTGGCCCCTTCTGCAGAAACTATTCGCCTACAAGTCAGCGACTCACTGTTGGTCTCTCACGCCACCAAGCTTTAAGGGAAGCGGAAAGAACGCATAAAAACAATAAAAGACTAAGGAGTCCACTGGAAGCACTCAAGCTTTTTATCACCACACTACTGCAGCTCTGGAAGAAGGTGCAGGGCTCTCACATAATCTGCTCAGATCAATGGCCAAGCACAGGGGCCAAGGAGGAGGTGGAGATCTTGATCTTGGTGTAGAGCGTTTGGGAACGTGTAAGCACTCTGGGTTTACTTTGGCCCTCTTCTCCAGATCAGACTTGAATAGGAGAGCAGGATATTGAATGCAAGATATTGAGGTTGCAATTTCATTTGGAACTGCCTTTTGCGGTCCATTTGAAATTTGCCCTTTGGCATGAGGAATGGGGGTTTCGGTTTTTAGCATTAATCTTACCTTTTATATTAAGCTTTTTTGTGGAGTTTGTTTTGAGAATCAGTTGTGCAACATGACTCCTTGGGGGAATTACATTGAGACATGGTTAATCGCAGGTGTATCTTTACTTTCATATTCAGTATGTTTTTAAGGTAGAGGCTGTGGGCATTTCATTTTGGCAACATTAACCGCTGCTGTTAAGATCTAAAGAAAATTCTTAGACCATATGATATCTTTGCTCAACTAGTATGGTTGGAACGAGAACCTGCTCATGTGCATAAGTGTAATCCACCACTCAAGATGAACCTTACAATGTTACTCTTTTATCCTCATCTATACCTCGTTCCCATGGTGACTCGTCCAAATACAAATAAGTGTTTTGTTGTGTTACATTCTGAAGCGATAAACCTGTTTTACATCAAAAAGTGAAAGAGTAAGTGTTGGATAATGTTTAAACCATTATCCAACTTGTAGCTGATGCTGATCATCAAGAGTGTTTGGTCACATTTTAATAAACATCAACAGCAATCATGTCCTTAGAAATGAGACTTTTTTTTTCTGAACTCTTGTAGGTCAGTTCATAAACTTGCATAAAGCTAAGTCCATGGCAGCTATAGACCAGAGATGCGTTTTGGTTGGGACAGGTGTGAGTTTTGTATTAGTGTCACTTAACACTTGTCAGAGCATCGTTTTTTTGCATTAGTGGGCAGATGAGGTAGCTAGATGTCATCTCAATCACAATTGTATATGATGATGACAAAATTACCCTAAAACCAGCAGTGCTGCTTTTCCATTTTCTTTCAGGCATCCAAAGGCTCTCCAAGAGCCCAGCCATCATGCCTGTCATTTGAAAAGTGTGCTAGTTGAGTGACAAACCACATCATTTGTAGCAGACGCTTGGCTCTAAAGTGAAAGGCTCCCTCTCTGGAGAGTTTGTGCTGTGAAATGAGCTCTTTTATTTCAGCTCTCATCTTTGGTGACTTTGAACAGTTCCTTGCCCCTTCTGCACTGCTGGTGTGCTCTAGATGGGCTGGTGACTGAAGCATACCATTCATGTGAACTGGAGGCTTCAGTCATTCCCACCTCAAAGAAAAGTGGCAGTTGCCATCTCCTGGGGGGGGTGGGACCATCTAAAGCCTGCAAGAAACCCCAAACCGGGTGAGGCATTCCACAGTAGCCCTTGACTGAGAGTTTTACTTAAGGGTTGCCTTTTACACAATGAGCACAAGAAATGTCGGTTGATTATTTGCCTTGTCCGTTAATGGTGGGGTTTTTTTTTTATATGCAAATACAAACGGCAAACCTCAGTGTGAACCATGCATGTGACCCAGGGCTTTCTGTCGGGTCTCCAGTCCTCTGAGCAGTGGACACATGCCTGGGCTCAGGACGGCAGCACAATGCTGCCTGCCACTCTCCTATCCTCCATCATGCCTAAACTTCGCATCATCTGTTATCTGCATCCAGGACGTAGGTTGATAAACAACAGGCAAGAGACAAGTGCCGGGAATCAGGCGCACAAACTGTCTGACCGCCCGCGTCTAAACAGCCAAAGGAATCTCCTAGGCACTGTCTACTGCAGAGTCAAACAGTTTATGAATATGTGTGAGAGATCTGGAATGGGACAAACCAAGTGGGCTGATGTTTGTTTGGCTGTCTAAATGGAAAACGGGTTCGCATTCCCTCCTCGGGCAAATGTTGTCAGTGATGTACTTGTTGATGACCTTTGAACAGTTTGCTTCAGGTTGTTGTTGTTGTTATTGTTGTTGTTGTTGTTATCATTAATTACATTACTTTGTATGTGGCTGTCTCTTTAAGACTTAATCACATCTCTCTGCACTGGAACAGTGATGTTCTGGTCCAGGGCCCTGATTCGCTGCCAGGTTGCCTGGGTGATGGGCTGTAGAACATAAACGGAGAGAAGTTTTGGGAGCAGTGTGCTTTGGAGCAGGAAGCCTTATGCATTCTTTATCTCCAAGCCGTTGGATGTCAGGCAGCACACGGTGCAAATTTGGCCAGGGATTTTCTCTCTCCAGTTTACCAGCAGTATAAAAGGGGCCTTTGAGAAGAAACTGTTCATATTACTGTCTCGAAAAACCACCTAACCTCTGACAGAGAGAGAGTGAGAGAGGGGGGGGGGGAGGAGCAGCTGTGTAGAGAAAAATATGAAATGAGGGAGAGTGGACAATTATGAGTGATGGAAAGAAAACTGAGATCAGAACTGGCCCAGTTTGACTGAGCTGTTGTGGCAAATCCCTCGGATGCAGAATAATGAGTAATGCCACTGGGTTTTCTTCTAGTCCAAGGAGTGGAGGGAACCTAAGCCTAAACCTAGAACCCAAGTCTAGTCTCCCTTGACCTTAAAGCCAAACCCTGGACCACGGCAGAGTTGTCAGTCACTATCCCCTTAATCCACACTACCAGTGTGAATCCAGATCTAGTGCCTTTACCACTAGTCCAGCAGTATGTGGTGTGTTATGTAGAAGATAAAGACCGTGATTTGCTGTAAGTCTCAACTTTTTTTTTTTTTTTTAGTTTAATTCTCCCTTTGATTTGCAGTTTGCAAAACCTATTCGTACAAAACTGCTCTGTGTCTTTGTGTGCCTAAAGCCATGAGCAATGTGAATCACAGCCTTCAACAGGGCATGCGCACGTATTTGCATACAAGATACATGTGTTCCTTCATGTAGTGCACATTAAGTACTGAACACACAAGTATTGCTGCTCCACCCTCTTTAGCTGGGGCAACTAGTTGTAGTGTGCAAGTTATGTGAGCATGGATCCTATTTTGTTTGTGTATATTTATCTATGCTGTGATTAGGAGGCCACCAAGAACATTCTGCATTTCTAAACTCTACATATTGATGTCTGGGTCAGTTCCTCTTTACGTTTAACACGTTTGGCAGATAGTCTTATCCAGAGTGACGTACAATTTGCAGAAGTAGGCGAATATGATGTTGGGAGTCTTGCCTAAGGACTCTTATGGGTGTACCATTGAGCACTTGAGCAGAGCTCCAGTGTCCCACATGAAGCAGTGTTGTTACCATTACACATGGTAAGTTGTAATTCAGTGTAACAGAAGTGGCTGAAATCTAGCTTGTGGAGTGCTGCTGTACTTTTGAGTTGCAGAATTCATCTGGTTGAGAATGTATGGGAGTGCATGCATGTCTCATTCTCTCATGAAGACCTCTCTACAAGATTAGTGTAATGTACAGGATTAGTGTAATGAGTGTAATTCTGGTTTCTTGTGTGCTCGTCAATGTCTAATCACTATTTTTAAGGCTATAATTTCCATTTATTATTCTCTAGAGGCGTACTTGAGTTTACATTTGCAATAAAACACAAGTGTTTCAATGCTCGTCTTAAATCTGTCTTCCCCTATAGTCTGTTTCTCCATTAACTTATTAGAAACCTTCTTCAACAGTAATGTACTGGTAAATGTATTTAAAAGAATATGGTATTTGCTAGTGCGTTCTTTATCTCGCCAGATTCACGGTAACTTTATGGTGGTACATTGGAAGGTTTTGGTGTCTTCTGTCTTGGTGCACATTTCTGTTCTGTGGTTCCTGTTCATCATCTCTGTAAGTGAAGACAGAGATGCCAGAGGGAGAAACTGTGATGAGAGGTGAGTGACCTGATCCAGCAGAACATTCTCCCAGGCCCCTTTCACCTGTCATGAGTAGCTGTTTGCTCTATGTGGCGATTTAAATGTTTTACAAAATAATTCTGTTCTATTATTTCTTCCCTCGTTTCCTATGGCATGTCCATCTAAGACACAATAGGCAGGTATGTGGTTAAACTGCTAAAGACAGAAGCTTTTAAGGTGGTACCATTGTTTCCAGAGGAAATCCACAACAACTTCTTATCTACAGTTGCGTCTAGAGCAAGGATGGATATGCATTCAAGCTAACGCATCTTGACCTGGCCACTTTCATACGCAGGGACTGTCTAATGGGAACAGTATGTGTTGATGAGATTGGATCTTTCCCTGCCACTGCTGTGCATGTGATTTGACCTACATTTATCATGATAACGTTGGAGCTGGTTACGATCGTTTCAGCATGAACTAGCCAGAAAACTAGAATTGTAGAGATCCAGAACTGTAGTCCGTTTCAGCAGGTCCAACACAGAACTGCGCCATGTGGAACATTTTGCTTATTGGCTCAGAGAAGATTACATGTACATCCAGTAAACGGAGTTCTACTGCAAAGGGAGAGTTAATGGTGACTGGGAAAACATCAGGTGCACTGTTAAGCTGTGATTTAAAGACAACGTTAAACATTCTGCCAAGGAATGTCATGTACACAGACACATCCTGAGTTTACCTGTGAGATATTTATGGGAATTTTGTATGGAGTTGTTTGCTTCCAAAAGCCAGAAAATAAATGTTTTTCTGCAGATGTCAAGTGTTCAGTTAATGCCTTTAAAAAGCAGGTTCTTGCAAGTTTACATGGTTTCCTTTATACTTCAGATGAGCTGTGTTGTTTAGAATGAAACATGCAAGCATTTAGCCTGTAAAATAAATACATACATAAGTTTGTTGATTGATGGCCCCTGTGCCTCTCGACCCAGGCAGTAGAACCCAGACAGAAATCCAGTGGCAGTGTGTTCCTGCTGGAGAAGTGTCTGGTCTTGCTTTTAGGATGGGAGCTGCCAGTTCATTCTGCCATCTTTCAGCCACACCTACATTTTATTTATTTTTACATTTTTTTTTTTTTTTTTTTACAAGTCAGTTTAACATTGACACAACGCAGCAGTTTCAGCTACAAAGAAGTTGCACCCTGCTTTTTTGCCGGTGTAATTAACAATGATCTCCGTAAATTTCTTACTAGTCCAGTTTGTTTTACTGTGGGCTACTCTTGCATTGCCCTGGGATCACAGATGTTGCAACAATCTCTTGCGTGCTTTGCAAAAAATGTTGAAAGCTCATACCAGCATGGGTAACTGAGCTACAAGGTTTCAAATGTCCCATATGCTGTCATTTATTTCAAATGATTCTGTCGTGCTCAGTGTTGCATGACTGTTGCAATTGTGGAGTTGTACAAACAGTGTTCGGTGTGTTGGCGTGGAAACATGCTTAAATCAGAGCTCCTGACTGGGTGCTGCTGGGCAGGGGACCAGCAGGGGAGCTGTGTGTGCAGGGAGGAGGAGGAGGAGGAGGAGGAGGAGGTCAGTTGAGGCCGTCCTGAAGCAGTGCTGCAGGGGAGGCACGTGCCGAAGGGCAGCCCCAGCTGCTTCCAATCAACACTCCTCAAAGACAGGCACAAAGAAGGCCCTCACCAGCCCTGTTCCTCCTTCAGGACACCGCTCACCCCCACGTGGTCCACCCACTCCAAGCTTTGCTTCCCTCTTCTCCTCGTCTTGCCTTGGGCTTGCACCACTTTTTCTTGCTCCACCTTTTCAGTGTGAAATATTGTAAGGTCTACAATCCAGTGGGCAAACCTCTTTCAGAGGGTTGATGGGTCAGTTAAAGCTTTAAAAGGCTTTGTAGTTTTTGTGTGAAACAGGAGCATCCATGTTTTGTGTGTGTGTTGGTGTGTGTTTTTCTGTGTTCAGCTATCGTTGTGACTTATCAAAGCACAGTCAGGGCACATGCCACTGATCGTATAGTTCATTAATTTCACAGATATATGTGAAAACACTAGATTTTCCACCCTTTCTTTAGATAAAGCTGATGACAGAGTAGCCCATTAATTAAACTGCTCGATGATTTGATGATTATAAAATCTCCTAGTGATTTATAAAATCCAAGACCCTAAATGGGACGTTAGATCTGAAGTTGAAGACCGCTGATCCAGTATATCTGGCTGATCCTGTATATCTGGCTGACGTATCCAGATGTTTATGTAATTGACTGACCGCTCTTTCTGGTCCACGTCAGAGTAGCACGTGGCTGTCAAAGGTCGACACTTGACATCCTTGCGAGGAATGCAAAACTTTTGAGGAACACTTTGTACACTGCTGAGAGCCGCAGTAAGAGTCCTTCGTGATAGTAAGGCCATTGCCCAACATACTCCCGTGGCTTGTGAAGAGCGGGCGAAGCGTGGTCCAGAGCTGGAGTGGAGGCCAAAGGTTCCTCTTGCTAAGCTCCTTCACTGGTATGGAGAAAATCGTGCTGTTTTTGCACCCATTTTTCTTGTTGGAATTTGGAACCGTGTGAGTGAGTGACATTGACCAGTCATGGCTGGTGCTCCAGTTTGGACGTGCTCATTGGTCTGTGCATTATTCAACATTAAACTGTGCTTCTGAAATTAATTGTTTTGTAACGTTCTCCATTTTAAATTCGTTTGGAATTCAGGCATATTTAATATGCCAGTGACAACGTTTGAGCCAAGATGATGAATCTGGAATTTTTTAGACTGTGTGAATGTAATAATTTTTACAGTAAATGTAAGTGAAATTGAGGAGAAGATCTTGGTTGTCAGCCGACTGAAGTAGAAGAATAAAACTGAAATCATTTTAAGTGAATTCCGTCTGTCATATTCTTTTCTTTTTTTTCCTAATGTGATCTAACTTGAACGTAATTAAATTCGGTTGCTTAGAAGAGCCAGTGCCAGATTCTCTGGGGGGGGAGAAGACATTGCAGCTGACTATGAACAGAGTTAAGAACAGAGTGCTCTTGACGGAAGATAAACAGGAAGTAAATTGTTGTTTTTTGTTTTTAGTTTTTTTTTAACCAGGGTAGGAATAGTCATTGCACTCTGTACATAATTTACTGGTCCTTTATAGCAGAGGTGAGGGGTTTAAGACCTGGGGCTGGGCTATGGTCTTAGACCTGGTCTGGGGCTTCCTATTATAAACAATTTCAAGCACTATAACAACTGTCATTAGCACATGTGCTTATGACTCCATGGTTGTTAGGTGAATGGTTACCTCAAAAACTAACACAACATTGCTAATCCCCCCCGACCCCCCTTTTTTTTTTTTTTTATAAACACATTGCTGGGATGTTCCAACTGACAGCTGTTTACAACAGATATGCCTCCCCAGTAGAATCTCAGTGTAAACACACACTTCCTACTTGTAGAAGTCTGTGTGACTTAAACAAGTGGGAAAGCACGGCACTTATCCCGCAGGGAGAGCGCACCGGGTTCCTGTACGTCCCGCATCAGTAGGCCACAGAGGTCATCCCTCAGGTCACAGAGGTGGCCGTCTGAGCCGTGCACCTGCTCACGGGGCCCCCTCGTTAAACACGAGACGACGTGCAGATGTGGCTGTGCGTTCCTCCACACACCTTCGCTCAACTTTCCAGCCTCTGAGACTAAAACCTGCACTTTGGACGCACACAACCATGTACCAGCATACTGCCTCTTTATAGGCTCTGATGTGAGACTAAAACGGAGCAATTCTGCACATGGGACAATGTGGAACTCTGACTCTTTTCTGCTTTTACTGTGCAAAAACGCCACGCTGAAGTTCAGGGCTGTCAGGCTGGGCTGTTTAGTGTGTGTAAAAGCCCCAGTGATGAATGGTAAGTCCATCATACTGTTTGACCTTCGTACTGGAAGGAGTCGCTTGATACCAGTATAATAACTACAGAGATAAAAAAAAAAAGCAGATTTTGAGTATCTGGACCAGGTGGAAGAGGAAAGTGTTCCTTAATGCTGCTCAATTTCTGCTTCATCTCCACTTGGTAACACTAAACCAGTACTCTGGATGATGGTGACCATGATCAGGTGAAATGTGCCAGCAGTTTCCAGTGAGTTCAGCGCCAATTGATTACTTCTTCAATAAGAGATGAACTTTTGTCATTTTAAGCCTCAGTTTGGTCGTTGTAAAGGTGCAGGGGTTAACACCAAAACCAGTAGCTCTGAGAGCCCCTCCTTTAGTGGGCCGTGTTGGCAAGCTGTCTGCACAGCTGTTCGGAGATGCACTTGGGACGGTAACAAGTTGTTTTCTTCGGTGTGCCAGACGGCAGTGTGCAGTCTGTGGCAAGGAGCTGTCCGTCTGTATGTAGACATGCTTACAGCTTACATCCTAATTGTACTTCAGTGTGATGCTTACACCTTACACCCTGATTGTTCTATACTTCAGTGTGATTCTTGCCGGATGCAAGAAAGTTAAGAGCCGCATGTCATACTAATGTTTTTCACTTAATGAGAAGTGCAGCACATCAGTGAAATCTCTGAGCTGCTAAATGAAGCAACTAATGCTTTTTAACCTTCATGTTAGTCCGACAGTCCTCATGTTTTTGTAAACATTCTGTAACTGTACTTTTTTTACTTTCACATTATATATATCAATGTTTTACCCCATGTGATTTATGTTAATAACTGTCTACATTAACACTACCAATAGTTTAGGAAAAGAACAATAAGCTGTTTATTAAAATTTAATGCAACTATTGAAGGAGATGGGTCGGCCCAGTTATTTGTCGTCTAATTGTCTGCGCACCAATTAGAAGTGATTTTTGAGGCCCCAAAAGGTTAACAATTATGACTGGTAGGTGAATGTCAACTTCATTTAACACCAAAGCATGCAGTGGACCACCTGCCTGTAGTTTTCACACACACACAGGAGAGCAGGCTGAACGTGAGGAGTTTGGATCTGCCCCTCCTGAAGCCCTCCTCCCCTCGTCTCCTGCCCCGGGCAGCCTAGACTCGGGACCGCATGGCTAAGGGCTGGGTGCTGAAGGACGAGGAGGGGAGCAGAGCACACGGCTGTCTGTTTTAACCATTTTGGAAGCCGGTGATAACTGGAGGTTCGAGGCGGTGCATGGCTCCTGAGGTCAGTCTGTGAATGCTGGTGATTTTTTTTTTACTTATTCTGCAGTTGGAAGGGAAAAGTCGTCTTCCTCGCAGGCCAACGCTCAGCACCTTGTCGGTAATGGTTTAAGAGGATGGATGTTTGCAGCTTTGAGTGAAAGCTTGTTTTGCCTTCATCGAGCTGGTTTCATCCAGAATGGAGAGCGAGAGCACAACGGTGAGGTTTTCGCTCAGCTGATGGCGCGTTTGAGGCTGTTGAGCAGGATCTAAGAATACTGTCCAGAGTTTAGTTCCAGGAATTCCTAAAGCGCTTTCTGCCCAAGGTGCAGTTTGGCTCGCTGTAATATGGGTGTTTTGAAAGCCTGTTATTAAAGAAGGAACGCTCTGCCTCTGTTCTTATCTTATTGAGTTTGTTCGTTCCAATCACTTATTTATGAGATCATGGTGGTGGGAAAATGACAGGAGTAGCTGAATATATTACAGGCAAAGCCACCTCATTGCAGTGTATTCGTCAGCTCCTCATTCTTATCCAAATTTAACCATCGCCACACTTTTACAGTTTTCCAACTCTCTCATTACAGTTTGAAGAAACGGTTTGTTTTATGATGGCCAGAACAGATGGCAATTTCGGTGCCAAGATGCCAACGTGATGATCATGTCCCACAGAGCAGATGGGGGCACTCGATAAGCTTGGTCATTAGGCTGGACTGCACGGATGACTCGCGCGGTTATTAAGCTCAACATCTTGTTTTCGGAGCAAGCGGCTTTGGGCTCTCGCTGTATCGACGTGGGGCTCGTTCTCTGTGGCTGACGGCTACGCTCTAGTAAACTCGGACCGTACGGCTGACGACGGTCGCGAGGCATAATTAACCCCGAGGGCAGCTCAAGTTCACAGTGGTGGTTCGAAGGAATGGGCCGAGCTCTCATGCGTCGCGGTCCGAGTCGCCTTCCTCTGCGGTCTCTCCCCGCCTGGTATGCTGGATGACGGCATGGTGTCGGAGATGACCGTGGCTGGTCTCTCATTTTCTTTCGCTGGAAAGCTCATGCTATAATACCAACACGTCAAAACGCGACACGCCCCTGGACGGCGATCAGAACTGCTGCCACACGGACCGTCTTTTGCTTGCCCGCCTTTCAGAAGAAGTCGGGTCCTTGTGTTTTTGGTGCAAGCGGCTGAAGTTGTTATTTTTTTTAGCTCCAGGGTTTGCTTGTGTCAGACAAAAGCAGGCGGAGGAGAGATGTGGTGTGTTTTTTTTTTTGTTGAGGCAGAGGAGGAAAGGAAACCAGGAGCTTGAGAAATATCTGTCTCTTGGGACGCTGAAAAATTATTATAAATTAAGTGACCTTAACCTCTTGCTAAGAGAGAACTACACTGTTCGCACTTGGTTAAAATAGCATTGTTTAAGTGACTGGTTATATTCACTGTGTACATATATCCTCACACAAAGTAATGCTTAGGAAGTGGAATTTGGTCATTCTTTCTAGTTTTGTGTTAATGCCTTGGTGATTGGTTGTTTGAACTATTCCAACAGAAACAAAGTATATGGTCTGAATTTCTATATTTACCTACAGAGTTAGGAATCTACAGTAAGGTGTTTGAACGAAACGGCAAGGTAATATTCAGTAAGGATGGTCTGTTCTGAGTAAAGGTGAGTAATTGGTATAATTAACTGTTGTCTACTTTTGATACACATCACTGCATTTCAAAGGCAAAACCCCAATAAACTTTATCAAGATACCTAAAAAAGGTCAGATTATAATATACGATTATAATATACACACATACTGTGTCTTGCCAGGTTTTCAGCCAATTTAAAAATCATTCCATGGTAAGTAGAGATGAACCTTTATACATGCAGGTTCGGAAATGGTTGGTTAAGGTGTTTGGTTGTCCCAGTTGGATCAGTCGTGGAGAAATGAAGGCTACATCATACCACCCAGAAACTCCCTAAATGGTGGAAAACAGCCCCAAAATTGTATATATACATTACATTTCCTGTGAGTTTAAATTCAGCTTTATCCTCAAGTTACGGTTTCCTATTTTTGCTCTATAATGTCCAGCTTTGGTCAGAGTTTTTAAACCAGATTCACTGCGAGTCAAATTAAGAGATTCCTTGTACTTGTGTACAGGAATGTCGGAGGTCACTGAAAATGGCTCATTTTTCTCCTTTCGAGGCCTGCCGTTCTCTTTCCCCATGTGACCTTCAGCTGCTCTTTGTGATGAAGGTCAAACGATTCAATCATTTGCATTTTACCGCCCCCATGCATGTACAAAATGTAAAGCATTATGCTGTAATTGCTGGATGTGAAACCGCACTCCTCTCACCGTCTGTGTCCTCTACATAACATGTTTGACTTGAGCAGTGGAAAAGCAGAGAGAGAACCTTTAAATTACTGACGGTACCCCTTCCTGTCTCCTCAGACCTCCATGTTATCATGATGAGATAATTGCACCGAGTCACTCTGGGCTGGTGTGGTTGACTCTTATCTGATTTTTGTCCTGGTGGATGCAAGAATTCCTTTAATTATGTGAACCGGCCAAAAGAGTTTTGTCCAAAAGAGTTTAGTTTGATCCGTCCACGTGATGTGCGTTAACAGCTCGTGAATTCGCAAGCCGTCCGAGCTGCTAAGCTTCTGCGCGCTGGCTGCTCTTGGCACAGCGTGGGTTTGACTGTGCATGTCTGTGGATGTGCCAGCATGCTTGAATGTGAGGAAGACAGCAGCCAGGAAGGGAGTTCCTCTGGGTATTCTATGATCCCCGGCCCATTTCCGCCCACGAGCTGGGATCAGGAATGTGCTGTCTGAGGGCTGGGAGGTGGGTGTGGGACGGTGGAGAGTTGTTTGAGTGGAAAGCAAAAGCTCTGGTGGCTTATTTCCTTTCATCCTGTGCTCTTCCCATTCTGTTTAATAGATATACACATGCACACTGTTATATGCTGAGCTCAGGATCCAGAATAGGAGGGGAGAACATAAGGGAGGCAGTGAGAGAGGGAAAGGGGGGGGGGGGTGTAGAGGAGAGGGCCAAAAAGGAGGAGGAGGAGGAGGAGGGGAGGGAATGTCAACAACTCCAGTCCCAGCGCAGTCAGCTGAAATGGCTTGGGCACACTAGCTCAGAGGGCAGTGGTGGCTCAGGCTGGGGCAGGAGTATCGCTGCACTTCCAAATACTTTCCATATTTCCTCGTTGGCAGCGACGATTCTGTACAAAGCACGCGGGCCGGATCAAAGAAGACCAGGGCGTTACTTTTTAAAAGAATCTTTTGAGGTGCTGTGAAGCAGTTTGGGTACCTACTGAGAAGGGCACAATGAAGAGAATCTAGGGGTTTCTTTCTGAAAGGGGTGAGTGCTTTGCTCACATTCTGCAATTTGATCACGCTGTTGATGACGATGGTGTTCACGGTGCCCGTAAGACGAGCCCACGGACGGTGGAGAACAGAACTCGGATGTATTTGCAGCATGCGATCCTTTAGATAGCTCCTCCGTTAAAGACCAGGCAACCAAAGAGTTGGTTCTTCCAATACAAAACTCCCAGTAGTTCTGTAAATGTACATTTCTAAACCTGAACTGGACTCTTCTTTTGGAAATGAACTCTATAGGTACTGGCTGGGACCACACTTTCACATTTTCAATGCCACCTTTGCTGCATGGAGTGGTTCGTAGAAGTTCTTGTAGTTCAGAGCTGAGCTGTTTTTTTAAGAAGTCTGCAGACTTTAATGTAATATTCCATCAAGTAGGTTTTGAATGGTCTCCACAGTATGACCAGAATCCCTTGGTGACACAAGCAGGGGGGTGTAACAGTTTGAACTGTGGTGAATGTAAGCTGTTGATCAGATGTGCTTCTCTGTGGGACGGCGTGGGGCTGTCAGCGCCCTGCGGTAACGCTAAGAATGGAGCATCTTTATCCAAATGGGAATTCTGGGATACTTACTCGAGCTGGGGAGGATTACAAAAATGCTAGGAATTGTGGGTATGCTGGATATGACTGTGGGAGTGAGACTATTTTAGAATGATGGCATCCCGTCTTAGTTCCTGGGTGCCCCGCAGGGCCTAAACTTCCCTAGCCTCTGATCCTCTCCCCAGGGACCCAACCACATGGCATGAAGCCCAGTAAAGGCTGGTACAGGACTGGCTTAGAGCAGAAGGTGTATACACGGGTATTCTGCCACATTGTTAACTGGGAGATTTGAAAGAATGTAATGTATATTGTAATATATATACTTGCACACAACAAATGGGCAGAAAGGGAGAGCTACTCTGACCAAAGAGAGTGGAGAAGGATTTAACTGATGGAGAACATCATGAAGATGGTGCCAGATTCCTTACGCTCTGATTAACTAGAAAAAAAAAAAACACAACAAAACTAAATCAAACGAGCACACTTCAACAATGTTACATTTAAGGAAAACAAGTCAGCGGAAAGGCACACGGCATTCTGGGAGTGCTTGCCGTGCTCCTCGTCACTTGGCGCACTCCCTAGGTCTAAAATTTACTGTCAGTCATCTAACTGAATTTACAGCCTTGTGGGATTTGGGGGGGAAATCTCCTATTAGCAGGCGCATGCTCAGTCTAACCTGGTATCAATTGCTCTCTGCTGGAAAGTTTTGGTCGGTCTCCTGCATGTCGAGACCATATCTAAAGCTCAAAACATTCTCCTCACCAAAGGTCTAAGAAGTCATTACTAGGTCTCATCAGTGTTGAGGCATTTTAATCCTACCTGCTCGGTTTTCCAATTTACTTTTAAGGTTGGGTAGTTACCCAAGTGGCAGGCCTCTGGTTTCCTTTGCCACATGCCAGCTCTTTGTGCTGGCTGGCGTGGTACATCCGGGCCGATCTGAGCGCGCGAGGGCGCTAATGAAAGATGAGCAAGAGTCCCACAGTCCCAGCTGCCAGCTCCACCACTCAACGTTCAGGCCTTGTGCTCCTCGTGTATTAGGGGACGTAGGAGCCACAAAGAGCTCGTTGAGAACTTGAGGGAGAGCTTTAGCAAGCACCAAGCGCAGTGGCTTTACTGCAGACAGTGGGTGTTTAAAGGTCCAGCAACATCATTGCTTGAGTTTTTCATTGCTTAAATTGTTCATTGCGCAAAAAAAAAAAAAAAAACAATTTTAGAAAGTGAAAACATCTACATTGTAAAGTATGGGATTATTATAGCATTAGCAAACTAAATTGTAGTTATTTTATATATATTCGACTTGTCTTGCCATGTGATTTTTATCATACTGCATTGGCAGAAAGTTTCACTTCATTCATGCGTCTATTTCTTGAAGGAAATGAAATTATCTGCTAATGCAGTAAGGTCATTTCTTTTAAAAAGATTGCTTAAAACTGATATTGTCATTGAAAACCTTTTTTCGTCTGTTTTCACAAACTAGAATCATTACTAAGACTTCACCAATGGCTCTGTGTTTTTGTAATGTAGACTTTTTCTGGCATACTGTACAGTATTCAGATTTTATGAATACACCCTGGGATTTCCAGTCACTACGGTAATCCATTTGATTTGCATTTTCCTTTTTTTTTCCTTTACATTTAGCAGAGAAAGGAGTTATTGTAATCTGCTTTTAAAGGGACGTGTGGAAGTAGATGGAGGATCCAGTCATGCAACAGAAAACGCTTCAGAATTGACACTGCACAATATTAATGCTGATCTCATCTGGAAGTCCCCGTACGAGTGGTGCAGAAGGCTCCCATTGTACTGCCGCTAAACTTCTGAGCCTAATACAGCCCACCAGGATCGGGGAAGAGCCTCGCTGGATCTATTTTAAAGGCCTGTATGGCTTGCCGTAAAGGTTGGACGCGTGCATTCCACCAGTCGTCCGCGTTTGAGAGCGACGTCCTTCAGCCGCAGCTGCTGACCTCTCGCCCTGCGAGGACGTGGTGCGGTCGGGAGCTACGCGGCACGCCGGTCCCAAGGCCACAGTGCGTCCGGCTCTCCTGCGTGCCAGACCTTTAGATGACGGACCCATAACGGAAACCCCTTTACAAGCTGCCAGAAGAGCCGGTCTGCGTCAACCTGTCACCACCGCGGCTGAGCTGATATAACACATGCCTGCACCTCGTAGTAGCAGGAGGAGATGATGATGGTCTTATTTGCCTCTGACACCCCCGGAAATCGGGTCATTGAGCAGCTGTTGAGTCACCATTCTGCTTTTATTTCATCTTTAAGTGTGGCCTTCAGCTCTCTTCAAGACCAGCTGCTACAGAGGATTAAAGTTTGTGGTTTAAGTAAGGGTTAGAGTTTGCTGTAGGGTTGGAGGTAAAACACCTACCTACAGAAAGCTAACATAAACTACATGCTTTGGTTTCAAATTTCCCTCCCTGTATCTACTTGCCGTCAGCCATGTGACAACAAATAACACCTCGGGGTTATTTTTTGTTTTGATTTTTTTTTTTTTTTTTTTCTCTCTCAAAATAATTTTTGAACATTTGCCTCCACCAGGCAGATAAAGCGATGCAATACCCTCATGCGCAAGAAGCAGCAAGATCTGATGATGATGTGGGACATCGGGTTCCCTTCAAAGTCTTGATTACGCACAGGGTTCATGGAATGCTGAAGCTAACATAAATAGCATCCATTTCAGTTCGATCCCACACTCTTTGGTATTCCAGCCATGTTTCCACGCTAAAGAAGTGGGTCAGGAATTCTACGTGTTGGAGACTTGCTTTCACCTCTGGTTTGCACACTGTGAATGGCACCCCGCTCTGGCTCTGAGATGATTGGAGCAGTAACGTGTTTGCTTGTGTGGCTTTGCAGTCTGCTGTATTGCCCAGTAATGTAACAGGAAGAATCTTTAGATTCGATGCTACACATTATCAGGATCAGAATTTGTTTAGAAAGTTTGTGTCTTTAGAACAAGGAAAAACTCCCCAAGCTGGTGAATCATCATGTTGCCCTCAGGTCAAGGGTTGATATTTTTTCTTCTACAGGAAAAGTCTTTTACACAGTATTTTTGTAAAATATCGATTGGTAACTTCAGTCCTTCTCTCCAGTAAAGCTGTAGGAGCTTCACCTGCTCACACTCGTCAATTCAACTTGGGCATAAATGTGACATGACCTTGAACCATGGCTTCCTTCCTTTGTGCTTGGAGAAGGCTGAAGGTGGTTGAAGCAGAAAGGAAAACAAAATGATGCCATCAAAATCATCAACATTGACTTGAACCATCATTTCTAATTGTGGGGATTGTTATTAAAACAAATAAAAACCACAGACATGACTGGATTTCTTTCCTCCAGCTATTTGGCTTTCGCGCACAGAATGAAATTGAGTTTCAGGGCCGTAGTGCAGATGTGGATATGGCTTTCGGTTTTCTGAGACAATGAGGGAATGAAACGGGTTTTTTTTTATCAACATCCCTTGTGAATCCACACTTTGCTTAGTTTTGACTGGAATGTTTCCCCTCTGACAGAGCAACAGTACTTCAGTGCACAGTTGAACTCACAAAAACAACAACAAAAAAACCAGTTGAACTGTTTTTTGGGAATCAAACCTGTGGGTGTACATGTATGTGTGAGCACGTGCACACTATAGTGCATTCATTATATAGAAGTGGTTGTACTGCACTGTAAAATCTAGTGTGATCTTATTAAATGTACGATTATTATGCGAGCCACCAACAGCTGGTTATAAGAGGTTTGCCAAAAATAACAGACCACACTTCAGAACAGGACTGATTCACCTGAAGGCAGCTCGTTTGGAACCACCCACACCCACATGTGCCTGAGCAAGAACTACCCAGCCGCTCCACCCACATGTGCCTGAGAACACGGCTGAGCTGACGGGTTTTACCTCCGCCCTTATTGCATGTCACTAGCATGTTGTGCAAGCCTTTATGGTCTAGGAGTTAAAGAAAATGCAGGAATATGGAAAACAGACACTGAACATTTTGATAACTCTATGCATTTTGATAACTCTATGCATTTCTAAATGCTAAAACCAGATGGTGGCTGTGCAGTGGAAGACTAGGATCATATGGATTCAGACTTCAGTCCAAGATACAACACAGTAAACCACAGTTTTAAGTAGATATGTGAATATATATATATAATATATTAGATTGTGTAAAGCTGTTGCCCTTAGCTACAGTCTCCATGGTTGCACAGCCTTCAAATTATAGTTATATAATTATGAAATGTCCTCAGACTTGAGATATAACCCGTCTTTCTTCTAGCTAGATGGCAGTTTGGCTCAGGATTGCATGCCGTAATATTTGAGTGCTTCTCCCATCGGAGATTTTCCTTCTTTGTCCGTCTGTGCCTTATCTGATTCAAGGTTGGAGAGGAAAGAGGAAGTCATTTTGGACTGGCTGGGAAGGGAGTGTCATTACTAATAACACGGCGTCATCTCTATTATATCTGAGGGGATTAAGGATTAGTCACTGATTTGTACTTCAGATGCATATTGCTTAGAGTTGGAGGCTGGAATGAAGGGGTCTCTGAAGCCCAGGGACTCATGGGACTGTTGGATTCAAAGGTCTTTTTCTGTTTTTTATGCTGTGTCTCCCTCCCTTGAGCCTTTGTCATTGTTCCTTTGTGCCAGAGATGTGTGTCTGGGCCCAGTAAGTTCAAAGAAGAGCGCTTGCTTCTGACCAAACATGGGATACGTCTCTTCCAAATGTGGCATGAAATGACTCTACCCTCTCCATTACAGGGTTAGCGGTGGTCATTTATCAACTCGGACTGTAACCTAGTTCACCAAGCTGTGTTTGTGTAGAAATAGATGATGCAGTAATGAGTTAGGAATGTGTGCGTGTGCGTGGGTGGGTGGGCGGACAGATGAGAGGGAGAGAGAGAGAGAAAATCAAGCCATATTTACATCTAGTATGACCACTTGTTATTTATGCTATTTGCTGTTTGTTTATCTGGATCAGTTTCCATTATGACTGAACTGTTCAGTCAGTGTGTGATTTTCCAACAAACCAGTGTGAAACCTGAATGAATGGAATGAATGAATGAATGAATTAATTAATTAATAAACCCTAATATCGGTTCTCATTAGCATGCATTTAATGTGATTTAATATCTTGGCTCAGCAGGTTCTTTGGTAACATGGTGAAAGTATATCGAAAGTGGTGGTCCGGACCTACAGTGGGCTGTAATGAAAGGGAGGCCTGAGACGGCGGGACTGAGGGTGTCGGACACGTCGCCCGGGGCCGGCACGATGGGGCCGTCGTCCAGGGTTACGTGTGGGAGGACGGCTGGCCAAGGCGCTTACTGTTCGATCGCCCGCATCCAAAACACCCGATGAGTGAGCAAGACAAAGGATCTGGTCACAGGGGAGGCCAGTCCACTTGTGTTTATACTGCGCTCTCTCTCTCACTCACACACACACACACACACACACACACACACCAGAATCAATACGCCTGATGTCTCTCTCTCTGCGCCGGGCTGTGAGACGACTGAAACAGAAATCGATAATGTGTCCGCATGTCACCAGTGATGGTGATATCAGTCCCGCAGGCACAAACTCTGGCGCTAACGAGCGCTACGTTCGTCGGTGTGCTCACGGTCTCCCTCACCCTCGTATCAAACGCGCTTTGTTCCACATGCGCCTCTTCCGTTTTTCTTCCTGAAGGATAAGCTGTGACCATTGCTGAAAAGGTGGAGAAAGAAAATGAAGATTCCTTTTTGGCAGCAAGGGGTTTCAGAAATTCCTGCCTCTCCCCATGACTGTAGTGAGGGTATGAATTCAAGCGAGAGGGGGCCAAGGAACGGGTTCGCATGGAGAACCAGCATAGCACATTTACATTCAAGGAGGTCCCAGCTGTGTGATAGATTAGCTGTAGAGAGATGCACTTGAAAATGGGGGTAGAAAGATGGATGTGTAGAAAGGGTTTCTGAGGGAAAGGGACAGATATATGCACGTCTCCCCGGTGGAGAGAGAGAGAGGGACTGATGAATTCCTGGGCAGAAAGGAGCTCGTTGGTGGGGGGAGTGTGATGGAGCCTCATCCGGCGTGGGAGAGTCTGCGAGAGAAAGGATCGATGAACTCTGAGAAGTGGACATTGACGTCCCTCTTCTGTACCCGTGTCCTCCCGTGACCTACTTGTAATCGGGCCAGAGCAATGGAGGGATGAGGTGATGTAGCAGCCTGAATGAGAAGAGTGGCAGTTGTCCAGCTCTCCATTTCTCTCCTCTCTTCTCCGTGTGTGTGTGTGTGTGTGTGTCCTTCTTCTCTCTCTCTCTCTCTCTCTCTCTCTCTCTCTCTTTGCATCGCTACTCTTCAGCCAACATGCTTTGGCTCAAGGTGTTTGTGTGTGTGTGTGTGTGTGTGTGTGTGTGTGTGTGTGTGTGAGGTCGTGTATGCGCTTGAGATTATGCGCAGCCAGTATCTGAGTTATTAATTATGTATTGGCTGGTATTCATGAGGATGCTCTCCTCCACACCTCTGAGCCTGTTCTGCTGCTTCCCTTTCCTGCTTGGCTCCCCCTCCCTCTTCCGTGCTGTTGATCTCATTGATTTCTCACCTGTAATCAGGGGCTCGTTTCCTCGTTTGCCTCAGCAGAGGAAGCTGGAGGCCACGCTCCTGTGCCGGTGCCTGAGGGTGGACTCGACGAGCTCCTGCAGAGCCCATCCGCAGTGGCCTTGAGGAGGGCAGGGCCCTCACAGCCTTTACAAATCCATGAGTTTTGCTTCTAAATGTTGGTACTGCCCATTTCCATTTTGTAGCACATGTCCAATCTGGTTGGAATAGCCATTATTGATTTAAAATGTCTAACGTGGACACACACGGATGATGGTGTTGAGGAGGGCCTTTCCCCAACCCTGAAGGAAAAAGGAGATAGATGAGGAGAGGAGAGACTGGAAGGAGGCTCTGTTTTCTCGTGAATCTCTCCCACCAGTTCAGGAGAGCTGACGGCTCACTCAGGCAAGAGATGAAGGGCCGAGAGAGACGTTAATAAGAGATGGATTTCAGAAAGTCTCAGCCAGATGAAGCAAAGACACAAACATATAAAACAGAGTTCAGTGACTCAGAGAAATTCAGATCCTTTAAACCATAAGAAGCTATCGCTAAAAAAAAAAAAAAAAAAGAAAGCCTTTGCAGTATTTTATCACTGACGATCTTGCTGGCTTTCTGCAGACAGCATTACCTCAGGCAGGCTGTTCCAGCATATGACGTGTGTGGTTTGAACACCTTTGTTGTCTGAACACAGAAGGCACTTCTCTCTCGGCGCTAAAGCCAAAACTCGAGGCCAGGTACATCTGCTTCAGTCATTTTCACATCAGAGTCCTACTATCTGCTATTCCCTAGAGAAAGACGGGCTCCTCTGTTTTTAAGTCTGGCACTTCTACAGGTTATCTCCTCATGCTATTCAGGGCCATTTTCCTCACCTCTCCAGGCACTGGGTTTCTGTGAAGCGGCTCTTACAACACCTGTTGTGAGAAGCGCTAGGGTTAGAAACAAAATTGCACCGAATTGACCCCGATACCAAGAGCTGTGAATGCAATTAGGCCTTTTCTTGAAGGGAGGGACTGGATGATGAAAGTACATTGTTTCTTGGGGCCATACTGGTTAATCTAAGTGGCTGTGTGCTTGCGTAGCAAGCTGAGTGTTCTTCTCTGAGAGCACGAAGACGTGCAGCAGTTTGAAAATGTCTGGTTGATGGAATGACACGTCCCTGAAAGTATGTGTTCACTCCTCATTGCAGGTCACTATGTTTGCTGTCGCATGGAGAGGGAGGTGCAAGGTTAAGGCAGCTGTGACTGCTAAATAAGATGATGAGGTCAGGCAGGTTCATCCTCTCTGAGGTTCTACACCCCTTTCACCAGTTAGGTCACCAGCTCAGCCACAGTCCACCCTTTTGAAAACTGTGATAAGGAGTTCCTGTTCCTGCAAAAGGAGTTCCCCCCCCCCATGGCTGTCCTTCAAATGCACCTGGAACAGAACAAGATGGGCTTCCTCCTCTTCCTCTGCAGTCCCCACCGCACCATTAGGACTGATTCAGACAGGATGCACCATGAGTTCACTGGGTTTTCTCCTTACATGTCTCTCGCTCGCTCTCGTTCTCTGTTTATCTCATTGTACCTCATTCTCTCTCTCTCTCTCTCTCTCTCTCTCTCTCTCTCTCTCTCTCTCCTCAAGCAGGACAGCTTCAGTAAATGTGTGTAATCTTGTGTATGGCGGTCTTGTGGACACTCTGATTACTTATCAGGCATGTGTGAAGAAACGGGGAGCAAATGGTGAAATGGGCATCCTCTACACTTCCCAAGGAGAAACCTTTCCACAGAAGAGTCATTACCTCGCAGTGCTTGAGCTGCGAGTTGATGTAGTACAGGCACATACAGTGCAGGCCTTTTAGCCCCAGATCCACTATATGCTGTTCACGGTGGGAGTTTCAGGAGAGACCGCACTTCACTGAAGGAGAAGCACCACTGGATTCCCTCTTCCAGACCACATGGCAGATATCTGCTAGTCTGGTTGTCTGCCAGTACACGTAGACTCCAGAGTTGAAGGTCTGCACCAGATGTGTGGAGTGTCATGTGGAGGAAAGCTTTTACTCTCCTGCGTGTTCCCAGACTGATGGGAAAACTAGTGGTGAAATGGGGAAAAATGGATATTTAAATGGATGCAAAATGTATCCTCCCAAGTCATCAGTGCTTAAAGTGATCCACTGACTGGCTTGTAGAAAACTATATCATTATCGGAGCGATGGTAGTGTGGAGGGAAGGACCAGTACCACAGTAATCACACATTCACAGCTACACGGGAGCCGAGAATCCACTCCGAGCGTGCCAGTGTATCACCATGGAAACAGAGAGAAAGTGTCTCTCCCCAGTGCACTTGCCCTTCTGTGTTTTAAAGCCTGTCTTTGGCGTGTCCGGTTAACATGCAGTTCACGCTGAGGCACTGACGCATTCAGAACATGTGCAGTGTGTTCAGGCTCTGAGCCCGTGCGTGTGTGTGTGTGTGTGTGTGTGTGTGTGTGTGGACAGGTGCCTTCAATTAACACAAACTTAGAAGCAATAAGGATGAAGTGAGATTTAAAGATGGGCAGGTGCAGTGCTTTAGCAGATCCAGTAATGAGTTGTAAATGGACTGTTGATGAAGACTTGGTTAATATAAATTTAAATGTGTTGGGCAGTGTGTTTGCAGTGTAAGGGGGTTAGGGGATGAATAAAAATATGTTTATAAAGTGATGCGTAAAGTAATGTACAGTATTAATGTTTTCATTTAGGGGTGTGTGTGTGTGTGTGTGTTACCCATCCTTGCCAGCACCTTCATATGGTGCTTGTTCCTCTTCCCAGTTTCTTGAAGCTTTTCTTGTGTCCTGATTGGGTCAGATGCAGTTAAGAGGGCACACAATCTGGAGAAAACACTGGGCTCTTATCCTCCTCTTAGATTCTTCTGCTTCCTGCTGAGGGTGTGAGAGCGTGCTGGGTACGGCCGGCCTCCCCATTTCTTCTCCAGAGCACAGACCCCCCCCCCCACCACCACCACTTGCAGCACCCACCAGAGAGCTGCAACAGAGAAGTCTTTGTAGTAGTCAGGGCTGTGCCAGTGCTCCCAGAGGCGTGCCAGCCTGCTCCCATCTCTCAGCCCACATGGCCTGTGCAGAGGCCGTGAGGAGATGTGCGCTGGGGCTCGCAGGAGCCCTTCTTCCCCCGCCCCAGACAGCAGAAGGCTTTAAGCTCCTGGGCTCGATTGGACTGCCGCCTGTGGAGAGAACAGAAACCTTCTTTTTCTCTCATGATCTCATTCTGCTAATAAGAAATTAGGGGTGAATTGGTCCCAAAAGCACTAAAGCCTCAAGATCGGCTCAACTTTTACAGAGAGCATTTCAAGTGAAGCTCTGTGGGTCATTTTACCATTTCGGTCTCAAATCTTTTGAGTTTCTGCGCTTTTGGTGAAACGCGTTCGATAAAGCACATTTCGGTGGTCACTGGCTCTGAACGTGAGCATCCTGTACAGTGTGCAAGAATGTCAGGTAACCACAGCCTTTTTATGTAAACTTATTCAGCAACACTGTCACTCTTGGAGGTCTGTTGGGTTGGCTGTTCATTGAGAGATTTATGTCTGTTGGTCTACAGCGTAAACCCTGCAACTTGCTCTGTGTTTAGTGGTCTGCAATGTCATTGGACGTGGTTCCTGTAAGTTACCAGCGGGTGCACCTTTGCTGCAGTCACATGGGACTCAAAGGCGCGTCCTGATCGCTGTCTCTGTGTGTGTTTTGTGTTCACAGATCATGACCTGTAGATAGCAGCCTCGGCACCTCGCCACGTTGGCCCCGCCCCCTGCGGCGGCCGAGACCATGGCTCCCCGTAAGCGCGCTCGGCCCTCCCTCGGCTTCCTCTGCTGCTTCAGCAGCAGCGAGCCTCCCGAGATCAACCTGAAGGACAGCGTCCCCCTGCAGCTGCTGGAGTTCAGCGCCCCCATGCCCCCGGAGGAAGAACTGCACGCCCGCTTCTCTGAGCTGGTGGTGAGTAGTCTGGGCAGAGGTTATAGAGGAGAGCAGCTCCTGAAATAAAACGAGGAGCGTGTCCAGAGTTGGCCCTGGGTGACGTGCATAGAGGAGCAACAATGCTGAAGCATTAAGTCAGATTTTCTGGTTTTGAAGGAAACTAATTGGAGCTTTGGATGCTTCCTTGGGCAGCAATTCTCTGGGGCTCCTGGCCAAGAGCAATAAAATAATCAAACTCCAGAAACAATGTTTGATTTTTGATTACACGAGACCAGAAGTTGGACACACTTGAGCTTTCCCCTGTGTTCTAATTATAACCCAAAGCCTAATTCTGGCTGGACTGTGATTAAGCAGTTGATGCTTATTCCTTGAGGCAGCCCTTTTGTCCCAGTGTCTGAGATGACTAAGCTTCCTGGTCCTGTAGTGCAGTTTTAGGCTAAAGGTCCCAACGATTTGAGTACCTGGGAGTAATTGGCTCTGACTCACTGATTGAGGCCCCCCGTGAAGCAGAGGCTACGTCGCATGCTGCGCTCAGTCGTGATTGATCTCCAGGCCTCCCGAACAGCTTTGGGATGAAGCACGGCTCCTCCCATGCAGCGGTTCCCACATTCCGGATTCTCCCAGTCCGTTTTGCAAGTCTGTGGTTTACTGTTTGAGATGTACAGAGCAGTTTCAGGTTTCTTAGGGACTCCACTGCACGTGTGCGTGTAGGGGAGGATATTGTTTATCTGGCGACTTGATTACAAGCTGTAATATTTGATCATCTGGCTTTATTTACCCACACATTCAAACCATTTGAAGTGGCTTCCTTGTAAATTCTCTGTGCTTGTATGTGAGCGTGGCGTTTGATGTGTATAGAGCAGCTCTGCTGCAGTGACTGTAGGACAGGGTGAACGTGACTGCTGAGAACCTCCATGTGCACTCAGCAGGTTTTTCCTTGCAGCCAGATCTGTTGCTATGGTTATCATTGTGGCACTGTACACATGGCAAGATGTGGACTATAGTGCCACTATCTCCACCCATTTTCATGTACACCCATTTTCATTGTTGCCTTGTGTAATATCAGTATCACAGTAGCCATTATTGCAGTAATGTTTAACCTACAATATACCGCGCGGCCCCAGCCCAGCTGTGAATGAGGGTCATGTGAGGACAGGGTCCTTAAGAGTACTGTGGTGAGACAGAGCTGGGCCACAGGCAGGGCGTGAGACCCAAGGCCCCAGCGACCATGTGGCAGTCCTGTGTCCCAGGTCGTCTTAGTCAAGGGTCAACCCTGCCACTGCCATTAGCCAAAGCTCCCAATAGAGACTAGTCAAATCAGATGGCATACATTTAAGTCAGTCGCTTAGTCTGTCGCTAAGTTGTAATCCGTCAGTGTTGGCATCACTGCGGTCCTCTGGAGTCGGTAGTTGCATGTTGTATTCTGTGTATGTTGTTTGCTTTTATCAGCCACCTTTGACTGACCTGCCTTTTACCAAAGGACAGGTGTTAGATGGATGCTTTTTATGTACATTTGTATATTGTAAATGTACTTGTAAACACTGTTTAATGTATCAGCCTAACCTGACGTACATGAGTGAGTGAGTGTGAGGTGTTTGGTTACAGAATGCTAGACTATATGGAAGTGTGACCCTGTAGAGCTTTGGCCTGGTTTTATTGAGTAGGATCGATCCATCTCTCTCTCTCTCTCATGCTTCACTCTGTCAGGATTTAGGACAGTTTTAATCACATCAATGTAAGTTACACTGGGGCACAGTTTGCACAGTTCATTGTTGTGACCATGCAAACAGTTTTACCAGAAAGGTTTGAATATGGTTTCTAGCTGAAAATAACTTCTTATGGACCAAGAAGACAAATTACATCTGACATAAACATTTACCTTTTGCCACTTTCAACTAGTTCAGTAGATTAATCCTGATCACAAGATCACTGCTTGTCAGCCTCCTACATTTTAGCTGCAGTGACCATGAACCAGTGAGAGCCATTTTCCGGTTGCATGAAGAAATACATTCTGTAACAGCAGAGAGCCTTTTCTATTCACCCAGCTCTCTGCCCACTGCTGTGTGCCAGTTAGTGGGGTCGGTCTCTAGTTCTTCCCCTCAGCTGAGGTCTCTGGGTGGGGGAGCACTTCCTGGCGCACCCTGCCATCTCCAGCTCTGCCCAGTCGTCGTGACTCGGTATGCTGACGCAGTGGCGAGCAGGAAGAGGGCCACCAGGGTGATGAGTACTGCGCCCCGGCCAAACCCAAACCACTGACCTCCTGTGGGCCTGAAGAGCTTAGGTTTGGATACGTTTTTGATTCTTCAGCCATGTGAGTCATGAGTACATGAGATACAGCACAAGTACAGATCTCGCTCTTCTCTCCGTGTCTCTCTCTCTCTCTCTCTCTCTCTCTCTCTCTCTCTCTCTCTCTCTCACTGTCCCTCTTGCCCACTTTCTCTGGTGGTCTAATCACTTCCTCTTTGTTCCCTCTGGGCTTCATACAACTTCCTTCCATTTTGATTGTCTGTTAGTTGATAGTCTCTGTGCTGAGCATTTTACAATGTTGAACATTACAGTTTAACTTCAATATCCCTTTATTTAGGGAGGTTGTATGTGTTTTATTCATGCTTAAATGGTGAATCAATTAGTTTAGATTCACGTGAATTCCAATAAAGCCAGGAAGAAAGCCAGGCTTGTGTGTGTTGGTGGAGTACAGTGGCACTTGGACTGTTTATGGAAAGCCATGACTGATTTCATACCTCGTAGTTTGTTACATCAGAACACATGCAGGCTTTGTGTCCTGATCAGCTGGTAGGGCAACATCCATAGTATTTAGCATTGACTAAGTACTATAAATGATATACAAATGATAAACACTCGTGCCCACATTGGTAAAAGTCTTTTTTTTTTTTTTCTCTTCCTGCTGGAGGCTAGCACAGTGAGCTGTTATTTGCCATGATTCTTCTCTTTGGGTTTCTCTCCTTCGTTCAGACATGCTGTATTCAATTAGTGGTTCAGATGCTCTCTCTCCTCTGCCCCTGCAGGACGAACTGGATCTCACGGACAAGAACAGGGAGGCCATGTTTGCCCTGCCCGCTGAGAAGAAATGGCAGATATACTGCAGCAAGAAGAAGGTGAGAGAACAACACATCCTAATGCAGCACTACATTTGTGCTTCCAAGATGCGACAAGTTTATCACTGATTTTGCTTAAAGATTTAGGGTTATTGCCCCCAAAAAAGCAGCACGTTGTTGCTTTTAAACAAAGAACTGTGCAACTTCCTTTTATGATGAACCCTTTGAAATGGAAAATGGTTAACCACAGCTCTCTATACCGCCGGCCAAAATGGCCGCCGCACTTGTCACCCGCGTCCCCTCCCTTCCTCTGCTGGACAGAGCCGATGCCTTGGAGTTGGATTTGTGGTAAGACGTTCTCAGGATATTGCTCGGTCTCTCTCTCTCTCTCATTACAGCGCGGAGGTTGCCGTGACGGCCTCCTCCAACCCTCACCGGATGTGGCGTTAAACGTATGCACACGATCCCTTCCATGCCGTGTTTTTGTAAACACTGTTACCTTGGAAGAGGCTGTAGAGTGAACGGCAAAAAGCTTATCTGAACCTCCGCTGTTCCGCTTCGGCGCCATGGTGATCCAGAGCCTGACGGCCGTGCGAACGCTGTGCCAAGCCTAAGCTCTGCGATGGCGTCCCACTCCCGGCATAGGGAAGGCTGGGGAGGTGGAGCCCGAGGCAGGGCGGGGTTGTGTGCAAATGTTTTCCGCAACTGATGTTCCCTTTTTCTGCCAGTCCTCTCTAAACGCCGTTTCCTGTCGGTACGGAAGGTTTGAAAGGATATGAGGGAAAGCAGAAAATACAACAGGAACCACAACCAGGCAACGGCTCACTCGGAAAAACAACTCGAAAGGGAAACAAAAAGGCTTATTCACATATAGTGCGAGGCTGAAGCGCTTACAGCAGATCCACACTGTGCTGCCTAAAACTCTGCTGGAAGTGTGTAGACAGCCTTAAATGAACATGATGAACTGAAGGCCCTTGCTGTGCAACCCTGTGTGCCACAGAGTTCAGCACAGGAGACTTGGCTGGAGCATCATCTGCATTGAGACTACCACTCTGAATACCATAACACGGCAGTCACAGTAAACAAACACACCCTCATAAACATTCCAGCTGTAATGAGAACTTATTGTGGTTGTCGTTCAGATATTGCATCACATCAGTGGCTGGTTGTGTATGTCAGCGAGAGCTCAAGATCTGGTTTTAACGGATTTCTTGCACTGTGGGTATATGTTCTTCATATGTGGTTATGCATTCATCAATAAGCAGGGGCGCGCAGAAATGTTGTTAGTGTTTGGAACAACTGTTATTCAGGAATGTTTGCCTGATTGGGCCGTCTGAATTGCTCGATCTGTGACTTTTATAACAAGAAAGAAAAAAAAGTTGGGATCAGACATTTGACAAGGCTTGACTGTCTCTTATATAAGATGCAAGTAAATTTATGAGATTTCTCAGATTATATAATATTTCTCTTTGAATAATGTATTATTTTTGTCTATTGTGTGAGATTCGGAGTAACCTCCAAAGTGGAAAAGATCTCTTTGGCCTTGGGGATATGCCGGCCTTTGCCAAAGAAGTGGTTCTTCAAACCTGTTGTGAGAATGAACGCTTTCCCTGGCCAGTGCTTTTGGGAAAACAATTCCAACCTGTTTGTGGAGAGCTAGCCTTGGAGAAGCTGGGTCTTCCTTTGCATAAACAGGAGGAAAAAAGTGCTTATTGCTGAACATGGCTGTTTGGCGCAAATACTCAGACAATAATAAAATAAAAGTGCAGTTGTCCAATTCTTCCCTAATTAATTAGCACAGCAGAAGATGCATTTCTAAATACTGAAATATCTAAATCACTGTGAGTACTCAAATAAAATTGGATATGAATTTGTCAAGTTTTTTTGCAGCTGAGGTCTGCAGAGATGTTGGATCCAGGCGAGATGGTGGCCTGGCCTCACAAACATGGCTAATATGATTTAGGCCAGAGTACTCTGGTTGGCCAGACTTATGAAAGGTACAAACCAATCTCTTGTTAGCACCTCTGTACTTACGGTAACCTGTAGTTATATATCTTGCTACTAAGTGTGGAAACAACTCATTTTTAGGGAAAAGCTGCCAAAAAGGGTAAAATGGAAAAATAACCGAGACGGTATGAAAACAAAAGAAAAGACAGAAAGGGATAAATGTAACAAAGGTTTAAAAAGCAAAGGTGGAAAAGAAGACTTTCAGTAATAAACAGCTGGCAATGTGGGCCTTTGCTGTCTGAGCTCGCTCTTATATAGCTCACTTATAGTTGTGCATACCATGGTCCAGGTGTATGTACATTAAATACTTGTTTGAAATTTGCCAAAAGAAATATTTGCATGTCTCCTGTCTCTTTGTGTTCTTAACCTGAGCCGTCACTCCAGGAGAATAACAAGGAACAGATTTTCGAAATCGTCAGCATTCTCAAAAAAAAAAAAAAAAATCAACAATCCCTGTGGTTGAATTCAGTGTGTTCCACCTCACGTTATAATATTTATGTGAAGGAAACCGATTACGTGGTCTGCAGTGATTCAAATATCCTGCACGTTTATCCCCTCTGGCTTAGTTTATTTCACTCTCTCCATAAATAAATGGGACTGTGTATAGAGCCTTGCTGCACACCCACTTACACGTCCTGCACCGAGTGCAACACCACACAGCTATTCCCTGAAAACGAATGCTCTGCAGTTATGACAGGCAGAATGTGTTTTACTAGCACGCGTGAGAGGAAAACAATAGCACTATTGCTTTGTTTGTTTTTCATAATGAAGTAATCCTCTTTTGTCCTGATTTAGAATTCCATATTACAGTTGGATCTGAAGTACCTACTGAATACAAATGCAAATTATACTCTTCACATTTTACCCTTCATTTTGAACCTTGTGTGTGGACCCTCATTGCAGGATGCTGTACCTAAGAAACAGTTACAGACAGAATGAAGGTCACGTGACCTAAATATCACGTGACCTCGAGTGTTCAGCATGGTTTAGGATAGTCTTTTGTCACTCACATAATTTTGGTGGATATCATTACTGTCCCCAGCCTGGAGGGGGGAAAAAACTTTTTGGATTCATATTGGTTGTGGACTGTTCAGATGTTGTTTACTAGCAAAGCTTGGTTTCATTTGTTGGTTCCAATATCAGAAACCTCCCCCAGGTTGGATAATTTTATTTTTTTAATCTTTTCATCGGCATAATTGCTGAGTATCTTGTGCCTGTATGTAATAAGACACACTCTTTATATCATCTGTGTGTAATGATAAGGGACACACTCTTCTAGTATTATATTATCTTCATTCTAGTACTTGTCATCACATTTGCATTTGTACAGCTGTTCCCTTAAGAGAGTCTCTGGGTTCAGCCAGCAGCTCCCAAATCTCCACAAACACTCAGCACAATCTCGGGCAAGGAGCCCTGCTTAAACAAAACCACAGAATGTCAGAAAGGCAGAGAGAGGCTTTAGTAAAATGCATAGAGTCAGGGGTCACCTTGGCCACAGAAGAGATAGAATTTTATTCCCTGAGACAGAGTAAGTGAGATTGTCAAGTGGTCACAGCCAAACCCTGCAGCAATGTTACAGCATATGCTCTGTGTGAACCCTTTATTGGGGTTATGAGGAGGACATTAAAGGCGACCAGAACAGAACCATACAACCAGTGCTTCCCTGTCCTATTTAGAGCCTTGCTCAGCTCATTAAAAATAACATTTTTATGACCAGGCAAAATTTCAAAAAATGAAAAGGCCATGAAACTTTGAAATCACTATAAATTTAACATGCCCTTCTCAAACACATTGTTGTTTGTGTCGAGGCATGTTATACATTTCAAAACAGATTCTATACTCATTAATGAAAACTAAATTAGTACCGCAGTCATAATTTAATCACTCCTGCTTCTAGTCCTTTTTGGTAAATACTCAATTTTTTTGTGCATGTACATTATTTATGTGACTGAAAGGCAAAGTTTCATGACATTTGAAACATTACATCTCAAAAACGTTGGGGATGTAAATAATAAAGTTTCGTGTTTGTGATGCTCTTTCTAAAGGAGCCCATGAGTTGCATGTCTAGCTGAGAGTTACACGCTTGTGTTTATTATTACTCCCTCTACTCTGGCTTCTTTAATAGCACAAATATTGACACGTGGGGCCAGGCGAGGGAGTCGGGCACACTACCGTGCTGAACTTGAACCAAACGGGCCCTCCTGTCCCCAGATCGCCTGGTTTGAAGCAGAGAGGAAATTCACCGACATCCAGTGGCCGCTGCGAGGTTGCCAGGGGAAACGTATGCTAACGTGTGACCAGTTTCGGATGGCAAGAGATAAAGAGGCGGGAGCCGGTGTGAAGTTATTAAGCTGGTAATCTGGTGGTTGGAATCGGTCTGCATGAGCAGGACTACATCTGTGTACAAATCAGAAGCTGAAAGAAAGCCAGACTGCCTGACGAGGAACAATCTAAGCTTTTGTTTTGAGTTCCAGCAGTGTTTTTTTTGCTTTGGTCTTGAACATTTTAAAACCACAAAGTGGAAAGAAGTTAATTGCTTTTGGATCTGAAAGTCCTGAGTCTGGGTCCTGAGTGGTCATTCAGTACATATGTGCATGTGTGCATAAGTGCGCCGTTCCAAGTATTTTATAGCATGTGATATTTGTCCATCTCATAAAAAACGTGTCCAGAATGTGAAATGCTTGCAAGGGTGTGAACAGAATTTCAAAGGGAAAAACATGACCTTTTGGTCTTTTTATTGGTGCGTCTTGATTTATCATAATGTGTCTTGGAAGTTTCATGTTTGGGAGAGAAGACGTATTACTTGCATATATTCTCAGCAGCAACTACATCAAATGTGCCAACTGGACAATGGTGGACAAAGAAATCAGCCCTCTGGTGTTAATGTTCTTCATGAACTGAGGCTAAGGTACTCTCCACTCCCACAGAACGGAGATAAATGCAGTATTGTAAATTCGGGTCTCTACAGTTCAATCATCCTGCACAGAGACCTCAAAACAAAACAAAGTATTTTAGACCATCTCCAATCCAAAGCCTTTGTGATCCATTTTCCAAACAGCTGGGGTATCTTTCTTATTTGATGCTGAAGACTCGGTGGCCCCCATGTGGGTTTGCTGATGTTGGCTGACTGGGGACCCATTGCATGCAGGACCTCTGCCATCACATCAGTGAGCTGCTCCCTTTGGGGGTAATGATGAGCTTCTAGCATTCTGGGCCCCAGCTGTGACCAGAAGTAATATATGCAGACATTATTCATGAGCAAGCAGATAATTGAATGATAATGAGGAGTGTAGATGTGTCCCTTTTACGTTGCTCTCAGGGAGCAGGGATTTCTCCGTCAGGATAAAGAGACGGTTCCGTACGGGATGCTGTTTGTCGAAAATTGAAATTGGCCTTTAGACCATGCAGATCATCAATGCATGGAATAGTCTTGCCTTCAGTGAAGCTCTTTTGTCGTTTATATAGAACTTTGCTCTATGCCACTGTGTTCCCACACTGATGGAGAGGAATGCAATAAACCGCCTCGTTCGTTTGCTCCTCATGTGAAGGACACCCTCCACCCCACACACTATACCACCCCAAGCAGAACGACAACAGTCCACCAGCCTACACGTACTCTAGTCTGTGTATAGTCTTTTGTCCACTGGAGTTTTCCTTAACGCAGAGACTGCTGGGGACAGAGGGGCCTACTTAATGCCTCCCAGATTCCACGCACACGTATGACCTTCACGTGTAAGACGGCAGCAGAGACTGTGGCCTTTCATGAGCTTAATGAAATCTCTCGAACACAAAACCTTGTACTTTCTGTGCTTCCTTTATGCAAAGCAACAGAGCTCTGCCATGGTATTTGATGTTATACTCATACCCGTTTGTTTTTCCTGTAACCTTAGGAACAAGAGGACCCCAATAAGCTAGCCACCAGCTGGCCTGACTACTACATAGACCGTATCAACTCCATGGCTGCTGTAAGTAAACGTAGTGGCGCACAGTTCTTTCTTTCTCCCATCTATAGTCATTAACAATTGATAACAAATGTCAAACTGTGGACCTTGGAGTGAAGATACGGCTCAGGAGTTTTGCCTCGCCAGTGGTTGATTTTAATGTTGTAAAATATTGGTGTTCATAGGACGTCCCTAGAGGTGCTCAACCCTCACTTCAGATGTTCGACAGGTGTGATGACTAATAATCAGTTACATTTGGATTCAAGATCTGGAGTTGAAGAGGAATATGTTAACCTGAGCTCAGCATTTATTAAACACACATCATCTCAGTATTGATCTTGCTCTCTATTGATTTCTAAACTTTGGTGTTTTCGAAATATCGCCATCATCAACTTCAGCATTTTACTCTCAGACCAGTTAGTCGTGATATTGAGCTTTGAATTATACTTCAAGAAAAAGGCATTCTTATTAGAACAACTCAAAATACAGTTCAGCAGTGCACTACCTGCATTACAAGTACGTCTATGAGAAGCATAGACCACCAGTTCCTTTGATTCAGAATCACTTTATTCTGCAGTAATTGTCAGGTAGGGGAATTTGCTTTGGTGTGCTAGAAACGAAAAAACCAGAGTATTTATTTTTCTGTGATAGTGAGTTGCCATTTGAGTCTCATGACTTCATGATTCATTATATATTTCTACAGAATTAAAATTCTGAGTTTAATAAGAGATACTAAGAGATCTGATGTCATTTGACTTCAGCCTGGAAATGCCAAGTCTGCATAATTGGGATTATCTGAAAACCAGTGGGGTTTGTGGGAGTGGGGGGGGTCGTCATCCGTTTTGACTCTTCTTGCTGCACTTCATTCAGTTCTGGTCACAGCATTGGACTGAAGTGCTTCTGAAGTGATATTGGGCATTAACATTCCTGCAGGTCAGTTTTCCATGCTTCTTGTAGAGCAACCAGACAAAATATTTCAACAGCCGCGTATTCTGTGGCATGACATTTAGACATGCCAGTAATGATGCAAGGTGGGTGTGGCCAAAAAGCCATCCCCTTTTTTTTTTTTCTTCAGCATTGTTTAAGTATGGTATTGTTCTATTTATTACGTCTAATTGCGTCACAGTTGTGGTTATGCATCACAGTTATGTTGCTTTTTCATTATTACATATTACATAACTAGATTAATGTTGGTTTCAGAAATGTAGAAAAGGTCATAGGCAGTAGAGAGCTTGAACCCTGCAGTGATGCCAGTCCAGGAGGTCCTTGGGCGCACGTACACACACACGCACAATCCTACATAATACACAAACAGGCATGCACACTTTTTATTCCCTGTTCTACAGCGCTCTCTGAAATCCACCCGGTGTAGTTGTATCGAGTGTGGTTGCCGCGTGGAGAGTTTTACACTGTGACTTCATGACTTGGAGAGGATGTGTGGACTGTGCTCCTGGGATGGCTCTGGTAGCTGAATTATTGAATGAGCTCATATTCCCAGTGTCTGCCTGGCCCGACAAGGTTACACGCCGACTCCCAGCAGCCATGCAGAACACCGTCAAGACAGATGTGGTCACACTCTAAAGGGGAACCCCAGGGTTCTCTTCCATTAACATCACTTTTATTTGTATCATTTTAATAGTGCCACTACCATAGATCAGGGAACGTAGAGTACAGTAACTTTGGCAAAGGCTGAAAACTTTTAGTTTAGGATGGAAATGTCTCTCTTATCTTCAGTCACAGACCAATATTCAGGCCCATATTCCACAATTTTTTAAAAGATTCACGATCCTGCATAATTTATGAAGCACAACTGTATTTAGAGTTTGCTGTGTACAGCAAGTATTGAGTTAAGTAGCCCCTTGATGATCATCTTTTGTTCATGCATACAAGAATGTTAAATTCCATTAAACTCAGCTGTAGAAACGATGTGTGTAAAGTGCCTGCCAACTTTTAGCTCAGTGGCATGTATCTGATAACTTAGGAATAAAAACGCTACCTCGACGTCTACCATGAATGTGACGGTAGGGAAGAGGACTATCCTTGTTCTATCCTTAGAACATGGAGAGATAAGATCCTTGACCTCTCACCCAGCTAATGTGTAGCCTGTGCCATCAATCAGATAGAGCCTTGCTTATAGAGGGCGCATATAGCCTACAGAGTGGCCATGGAGTCTAGGGGATAATGGGCCCTCCCTTCACCCTCTGGGCTTCCACGGCCTATTGCTCGCCACTGAGAACAAGCACATCCATTTAGGGAGCAGAGCCAGTGGCTTTGCAGCCCTGCCAAGCGATCCCTGAGCCATCTGGACAAGGATGGGCCAGACCTGTCCAATGGATGTTATTACCGCAACATCTGTGCAGCCAGCCCTGTGGCGAGAGCAAAGCCTGGAGTTGGTCGTACATGAATAAGAGGACCCTGGTGCCATATCTGCTGCTGATCCATAAGCATGATATATGTTCCTCTTTAAAAGTACTACCAGTCTACCAAGCATGACTCTCAACACTTCCTTTGACCACTTAGCCAATGTAAGTCTTCGCTTTGGGTAGCTTGGCAGCATTTCTGTTCAAGTAAACGCAGGCGAGTTATTAAGCAGACTGCATGAAAAGCGTTTGGTGTGCAGCTATAGTGCACATTTGCGAGTCGTTTCTGTTTTGGCGTGAGCGCACAGGAGCGGGAGAAAGGCAGGGAAGCGGAACAGGAGCCATGCACTAGCGCTAGCGCTAACGAGGACAACAGCACTTCGATGCTACTCTGCGTCGACCAGCTGGGGTTTTTAGTCGTCAGGCTCTCGGACGCGTTGATTTGTAATTAGACGTGTTGATTGTTGTTGATGTGCATCAGTATCGTCGACACTTTCGGTTGCGTTATTATGGAGGAGGAAGTGGCCGAATCCCATTCTTTGTTTTTAAAATGTGATGTTTTTTGTTGTTGCGCTGAGTGTGTAACTAAGTGCTTAAGGAAGAATGTGTCACTTTTTTTTTTCTTTTTTTTCCCTACTGTCATTCATATGCAAATATAGAAGCTCTACCCTAAACAGTTCTGTTTGGAGATGTTACAGTACTGGGTTCAGGCTGTGATTGATTTGATTTTCCTTGAAATACATTGTTCATTTTTTCTGTCATGATGCCTGTCAAGGATAAACAGTTCGACAACAGTACAAAAGATGAACAGTCCTTGTGCGCTGAACTGCGTTCCAGATGCAGACACTTTTTGCCTTTGACGAGGAGGAGATGGAGATGAGGAACAAAGTGGTAGAAGATCTGAAAACAGCACTCCGCACTCAGCCAATGAGGTAAAGTCCAAGAAAGGATACCTGTAACAACTCAACCTGTTCAATGCCACTTAATGATGTTTGTGTAAAATGTAAAACTAAATGTCCAAAAAAACACACATGCAGGGACTGTATACTTTGTAAATATGGACAGGAACTGTGTTCTTCCTTATGTATTTGGTCATTGAAACCCACATTTGTATGACTTCAAAGGAAGTTGACCAAATGTCAAAATGAAGTTGATCGAGTTGGATATACAAGTTGCCAAAAAGCCAGACCAAAGAGAATGTCTGCTGTATCCTAAAATAGCCCCAAACCCTTCACAAACCAACTTCAAGGAATAAGCCCTTCCTCTTTGAGAAGCAGAGCCTTAATCTGTGAAGCCCTGCTTTCCCTCACTGCTGGAGCAGCATCAGACTCTCTTTCATCAGGAGCTGCTAACGGCGTGCAGATCTCTGCACCGTGCCAGACGGCGGCATACTGCTGTGGGGGGGCCCACGGCGCACCCCGTCTCCTGGCCGTGTGGTGCGATCTGGACGCCACGTCATGCCGACGTCTCCCAAGAGTCATTGCTCTCCATTACCATATATGAAGGACCATCTGGGTCGTGTCTTGGGTTTTTGCGGTCTGTTTCTTTTGTCATGGAAGGAAAGTACCTACCCACCCCCCCTCCACCCACCACCTGGCCTTTTTTTTTCCCTCTTGGTGTTTCTCTTGGTATGTCTTTACACCTCTGGCTAGCGGTGGCTGGGTTTGTACTGCCGGGGTTTTTAGAGGGGGTAAAAGAGCACCGTTATCCAAGTGCCCCTCAGAGACAGGAAGTATGCAAGTTCACTAACCGCTGTAAGCATAGTAGCCAGCGTAGCTAACGATTTTGAAAGCAATCAAAATGTTATTGGCTTTTAATGTATGTTATTCAATATTTTTTTTTTTTCCTTGAGAGTCACTGGTTAAGCTTGGAAAAACTGTCCACTGATGAATATTGTATTGCCTTTTTTCATTCACTTTGCTTTTACTTCATTATTGCAAAATGAAATCACACGAGAAAGGAAATACGATTTGAATTGTTCCAAAAGAACTAGTATTTTGGCTATCATGGTGTCACACAAGAAAGCAAATAATCCACTAGCCAGGTGAAGTAAAGGGCAGCCTAAATCTGAAACAAATCACCTCGAATTTCTCTGATTTTATTCAATAAAGTATTTATGCAACAATTCTTTTAGAGACGCTTAGATTAGAGCTTTTCTTGGAATTTTATTGGTGAAGAACATGAGAATCTTGCAGGGCCCAACTGTAGTTCTTCCAGCCTTCAGAATGGAAAACCCTCTTAACATGACCTTCTCACTGGCCAGTCCTCCCATTCATAAGGAACTGCCAGTTGTTCCAGCTGCAGGATCTCTGTCTTTAGTGGCATGAAAGAAGGGTCCCGTGTCTTTGGTTACTTGCATATAGTCACCACTGTCCCATATTCAGGACTGCTCTGTGTTCTGGGAACAGCTGAGACTCGATGTGACGGACTCCACAGTCGTCCTACTCTGTCCATCGAGTCCATGTGGGCTCAGAGATGGTTCACCACTCAATGCTCCAGGGTTCCACCAAAACTTGAGTCACTGCTTGTGACAGCTGGGAGGAAATGCTCCATATTTGATTCAAAGGATCCGTTAGTTAGCCTAGACAGTCTGTAGCCGCTCATCTAAGATGCCGGCAGCACTGTTTGGGGCACAGGGTGGGGTTAGGGGAGAGAGGGGTGGTGCTTGGTAGACGCATCACACAAACAAGGCATTGTGATGTTTTGGCTCGGCGATTCCACTAGGTCATCTGCTTGTATGCCATGAGTACAAACGGTTGCAGATGTTCCCCTCCATAAAACTCCAACTGTAAATCTGTGTCATTTGACACACTTATGATCCAGCAGAAGAGACTACACAGAGAGAACGAGTGGGCAGAGCATCACAAGGGCTTAATAACGCAGAGAAGATAAATGATTTGTTAAGTGAGATTGCTGAGGTTTTACGCCCCTCTAGTCTGACATTTGTCTTTCCCTTTTAGGACTTTTTTTTCTGATGAGAAGTGTGATTTGCAATTAGCATGAAGCCAGAAGATGAAACTGGGCCGAGCGTAATGAAGATACACTGCTGATTTCTTCTCTTCCAGCACCCAGCTAGGAGCAGCATTGTTCTTTCGATGCCATTGAAAGGTTTTAAATAAAAAAGAGCAAAAGATGTTTGTTTACAAGGGCAGAACAGAGACTGCCACTGCAGCTTACTTATGTGCAGAGTATATAAACAAGGGCTTTTTTCCAAGTCACTGCTAACATATTGTGGCGAGGTTCTATCTTGTATATGACATGATATTTACTTTAAATTTGTTGGCTGGATTGACTGGGCAAGGTGTTGAAACCAGGCATTGGCTGCCTGGGGTGAGAAGCTGTGTGCGCACGTGTGTGCGTGAGACGTATAGGCATGGAGGGATATACAGATGTGTATCAGGACTCAAGTGAGTTCCTGCTTTGCTACTCAGATCTCTGTCTCTAATTGCTGCTGTTGGATTTCTTCCTTCCCCAGGGCTGGTCGACTCATCATAGTGTCACATTAGCTTTGCCTTGAACATGTGTACTGGGGGGAGGGATTGAAGGGTAGCCACAGATCTCTGGGTGCTTCTCCGTTCCTTCGCGTTCTCTGCCATGCTGTGTTGAGCTTCTGGAACCACCTCTTCAGTCTGGAGGACTGGGCAGATGACAGGACTTGCCTGATGTGGTCTGTGTGAACGGTGCAGGAAAACCACAACACAGGGGCCCTGCCTGCACCCTCCTCCTACACTGCTGCAGTCCGTTGTCCAAAGCAGCCAAGATCTCTCAGCACCGCACACCACTTCAGTCAAAGGGGCCCAGCTTCATTCAGTGCAGCAGCTTATGGCCAGACTCATTTAAACCAGGGTCAAGGTGAAACCATTGTCGTGTGTGTGTTTGCATTGGTGTCTGTACATGTTTGTGCATGTGCAGTATATCCATCTGCATGATGTTCTTTAGTATGAAGTGGAAAACGCTGTTCAAGCTTCTTAGATGACTGGGGAATGTTCTGGAGATATTGTGAGGTAGACGAGGACTTTGGATAGTAGGGCTGAGCTGAGACCAGTGGCTCCTGGCCCCCTCACCAGCTTAGATCAATAACCAAAAGTTCTTTCCCTCTAGCTCTCATTCAAATATTAGGCTTCAAAATATTGACTGTGAGACCTCAGAAAAGGCTAGTTAGACTGAACCCACCAAACCTCTTTGTTTTCACATTTGTCAAATGCCTTTGTGGAAACTCAACACTGCACCTTTTAAGACTTTGGACGGACTTGTGTTTTTCTCCCAGTTCTGTGTGAATATACTGTAGGAACACAGCTCAAAGCCTGAGCTCCATGGGGAAATGAGAGGAGAGCAAAGGAGTGGCAGTCTTCCACTGCAAAAAACGTCCCACGAGGCGACATTTGTGTTGGCCTGGCTTTAAACAGCTCTGTGCTACACTAGCTGTGTCCACGAAAGCTTCCAGCCTCAGCTAACAAGCAGCATGCGTGTGTGTTCATGTGTATGAACATGCACATACATGTTTGCTAGCTTTTGTCTTCATGTGGTTGGTAGTTATCTCTCGGTCTCTATGGGTCAGAGAGACCATTTTTCAGACCTCAGCTGGTGGAATGTCGCTGATTTGTTTATGTTGTCCCCAAAGGATTCTTCACTCCCTAACCCAACCAAAATGGCTCTAATTCAGATAAGCTTTTTTTTCCCCCTTTGCTCTCTTGAATCATGTCACACTGCTAGAGCGCAGTGCCCAGCTTTGGATGCATGCAGTATGACCCCCCCCGCGCCCCCCGGCGGGGGCGGCCCCCGCCCGGGGCGGCGCCGGGGGGGGGGCCGGGGGGGGGGGGGGGGGGGGGGGGGGGGGGGGGGGGGGGGGGGGGGGGGGGGGGGGGGGGGGGGG
>JAOYMR010000010.1:13362105-13382029 GCA_025802075.1 Tenebrosternarchus preto | reverse complement strand
TTGCCCACTTTTTTTTTGATTCCTTATTTACCCCCCCGCCCCCCCAACCCCCCCCCCCCCCCCGGCTCAGTCACCCGCGTACACATTTGTGCTTCTACACTGAGGTCTTTTGTTCAGAAGTGTTGCAGAGATGAGATGGGTTTATTTTATAGGTTGTTTGTGTACAGTCAGTGCGGGATCACGTGTGCATCTCCTTCCTCCTCCATAAACATCTGCACTTCTACACGTCTACACTTGGCTTTGTTAGCTCGGCGTAATACAGCCTTACTGCTGTGAAATGTATAGATGTGTTGGCTTTTTGTATTGACTAAATGTACATTATTCAGTAAGGTAGCCTTTTTAACTGCTTGTCCCATTTGAGCTTACAGCATTATTCCAAAGTCAAGGCTGAATCAAAGTCCTTTGGTGCAGACTGGATTCGTCTCCTCATGTTTTGTACATGAGGACCTGTACAGTTCTGGGGGTTTAGGCTTACAGCATCCGTCCCTGAACACGTCTCATGACTGAGCAGACCAGTTAGGCGCCATGTTTAGACTGTTAATGATTGACATGAACTATTGGCCCAGACAGAATGATTTGATGATAGAATGATAGAAAGTGGGAACCATTAGTAGACATTTCTGAGCACCGAAAATATGTACGTGCTCATGTATGTGGGTTTTATTTGTTTATTTTTCATCAACTAAAACGTGTCTACAAAGGACAGATGTTGGGTCCAAACCTAAAAGGCATCTTCTTCCAAGTACTCCAGATGTTCCACAAATCCAGTGGAGAGACGGAGAGAACTTGAACAGCTGGCGTGTTGGTGTGGCTCTCAACGTCGCTTCAGCACAGACCGTCTTAATCCACCGCAGAGCACAGATCATCCATGTCTCGAAGTTTAAGAGATCTCCGAGCACTCAGGATAGGTTTGAAGTGGAAATCGGATAAGGGGCTAATCCACAGACAGCAGTGTTAACAATTAAGGGGAAGAGTAGCAGATTTAGCATGGGCCAGCTATGACCTCATGCCTTCCCCCCCCACCCCCAAAGATTTTTCCCAGAGCTCCCAAGGCTTATGACCTGGTTCCAAAGACAGCTATGCAGCGCCAGGTGAGCTGTGCTAACATGGGGAGAACCTGGTGGGGAGAACACCCCGGTTATGCAGCAGGAGGCTGGGGGCTGTGCTGCATGAGATGATAACGGAGGGATTCCCACCCATCAAAAGGACGGCCACATCTTTCATCCATGGGCTGAGAAAGAACTACTCATCCAGAGTCTTCAAAACAAAGTGTTTGTTGTAATTAGCGAGGGTATGTCACAGCAGGCATCCACCATGTTTTCTAGGTGAATCAGTGCCAGGTCTGGCTGGAGCATGAGTGCACCTGGTGTTAGGTTGGTTTGAAATGTGGCATCCATATGGGAAAAGGAATAGAAAGGCAAAGGAGTGGAGCAGAGGGTAAGATCTGTTAATAGGAACCAGGGCATCACCAACCACAGCAAACCTCCTTCCCCCCATATGCATAAACAGACTCTCAATTCAAGATGGCTGCAGGTTGAGAGGCAGGATTGGCCTCTCAACCTCTCATTAGGCAAGCTAATGAGCTCGGCATTGTCCATCCCAATATATTTCCAGGTTGATCTGCAGAACATACCGTTTTGTGTGTTTTGTATCGATATGGAAGCCATCTAGGAATATGGACATCCATGCCAAGACTTCTGTGCAGATCTCGATGGAGAAAGATCTGAACAGACCACGGCAACATCGAAACCCTTGTTCCGTTTTCGATGTTGCCCTGTCCGTAACTGCGGCTTCTCCGTTTGCCTGCTCGTGAATTACTCTTTGTAATTTGGGGTCGTTTGGGTTTTCCGGCCTGCGCAGGTTTGTGACGCGCTTCATCGAGCTGGACGGCCTCACCTGCCTGCTCAACTTCCTGAAGAGCATGGACTACGAGACGTCAGAGAGCCGCATTCACACCTCCATCATCGGCTGCATCAAGGCGCTGATGAACAACTCGCAGGGCCGCGCCCACGTGCTCGCCCACCCCCAGAGCATCAACACCATCTCTCAGAGCTTGCGCCAGGACAACATCAAGACCAAAGTGGCAGTGCTGGAGATCCTGGGGGCCGTGTGCCTGGTGCCCGACGGCCACAAGAAAGTACTGCAGGCCATGGCTCACTACCAGAAATACGCAGCAGAGAGAACGCGCTTCCAGGTACCGCACGCACAGTGAGAACCCGCTCTCGGAGGGTCGGCCAGTGGAAAGGCTGGTCATTTGCATCCTATTCATCCTTTTTTGTGTATTTCTCTTTTGTCTGGAGCATTAGTGAACTAGTGGTTATCACGGTTTGTGTAACAATAGGGAATGGTACACTGTTGAATGACTAGGTATTTTGGTTTAGGCAAGTTGGCTTAAGTGTGACTGAAACAATACACTACAAAGGCTCTTCAGCTAAAAGCCATGGTTGGGGCTTTTTGGTGGTGTGCTGGCATTTCAGCAGCAGCTGGTGGTGCCAGGGTTTCAAAATACACTTTGTTGGTGACTGTAATTTTAACAGTGAGGCATGCTGTGTAGAATAACGTCTATATATCTCACTTTCAGAGGTCAGGTTTTATGGACCTTAAATGTATGTAGAATCTTATGTCCTAAGTGTGTATTTGCTTTTGTATTTTTGTCATGCTTGGTGACGACTAATTTGAGTCTTTGAAACGTTAGCGGTTAGCGTGGCTTTCTCCCAGTGACCCCTTGACTCTGGACAGCTATAATCATTTCCATAATACGGACATACTATAGTTCTGTTGGGCCCCTACCATGAAATATTATGTCTATTTAAACACAGGTTCTATCTATTTAAACATGTTTTATGTAGCTGATTCTAGCAGCCCACATAAAATGAGTATCTGCAAAAACGTGTGAATTTACCTAAATAACCTTTGACCCTTATTCCTCTAACCTGCCCAACTATAAACCACCTGACACATGGGCGCAAAATGACTTTGCTTTAGCACATCAATTACACGTGACTAGACAAACTCTTGCTGGCAGCGTTTGGATGTCGTCGTCATCTCTGTCTCGCAGACTCTTCTGAACGAGCTGGACAGGAGCACAGGACGCTACAGAGATGAGGTTAATCTGAAGACCGCCATCATGTCCTTCATCAATGCTGTGCTAAATGCAGGGGCTGGAGAGGTCAGTTCACTGGTAGATCACCAAAGAAGAAGTTGATTATTTATTTACTGCAGCATAGCAACAAGATAATATGAACCTCTTCAAGTACAATTGTTTGAATGCCAACCTAATTTCATTACTATTTGAGATGTCACTTGAATTCACTTGAATGGGAGAGTGTATTTCATTACATGGACACATCTTTGGCCGTCATTCCAATGCAAAACAGATGTATTTTATTATTTCCACTAAAGCAATTCCCATTATAGGTGTCCTGCTTTTAGCTCATCTCCGTCACCAGCATTCTGACCTGCCTTTTGGATATCCGTTCCCATTAAGTGCAAAAGTAGAGAATAAAAATGCATACTACCTTGCTTAGTTTATTTTGTACTTCTTTATTAATTTGCTAATCATAGCTTTCCAGAGAACTTGTAAGTACGCAATACAGTCATGGTACTGTCTCATGGAAGAGTATAACAAAAGTATTACCTCACTTTATAATGTGGGGAAATCACGGATGCAAGCACCGATGCAATCTCAATTTCCCATAAATAAATAATTAAAAAAGATTTCCTGATGCTGTGTTACAAAATACTCTTTCCCGTTTATATGACTTTCAATAATAGGAATGAGACTGGGTTGTGAATGTTATTTTTCTTGTCAAAATGCTGAACAATTTGCTTTTGTTTTTGAATAGGACAACCTTGAATTCCGCCTGCACCTGAGGTATGAATTCCTGATGTTGGGCATCCAGCCAGTCATTGACAAACTCAGAGGTCACGAGAATGCGACTTTGGACAGGTAAGAGAGTCTTTTCTGGAATTATCTTTATTCATTTATTTTAACATGAGGATCAGTTGTCTCCAAGCTATTTGTAAAAGCCTATTCACTTTGTTTTGATTCCGTAAATCTTCAGACACTTGGACTTCTTCGAGATGGTGCGGAATGAGGACGACTGTGAACTCGCCAAACGCTTTGACGTGGTAAGAGTCATTAAGCTACGGTAACCAGCGGTTACCGGTTAGCCATAACCGGCGCTTCCTCCTGCTTCCTGGCCATGTGTTAGGAGCTTGTTAAGACTTCCAATCCAAGAACAATGATTGTACAGAAAAGCACGAGACTTTATAAATGTTTTCACAAAGCTTCTGACCCCAACCGGGGGTTTCTTCACAGACGCATGTAGACACGAAGAGTGCCAGCCAGATGTTTGAGCTGGTCAAGAGGAAGCTAAGCCACTCAGATGCTTACCCACACCTCCTCTCCATCCTCCAGCACTGTCTCCAGATGCCCTGTGAGTGTTCAGCCTCTGCTTCACAGCCACTCCTATAGCATCCCTTGTAACCATGGTAACGTTGTATACTCTGTCAGCCACACAGTATACAGGCCATGTTTTGCACACAGGAAATGTAATGATAATTTATTCTGGCAGCTCAAACAGCAGAAATCGCTTTGCCCTTTTGTAGTGATTTAACATTTTCAGTGTTTGGCAGTGTGTTTGTAACATTATTGATTATAACCTGAGACCCCATACACACTTTAGTGTGATCTTTAAAGCAGTGTGTACCAAGCTAACTTGTGCAGTTTTGGTTTGGCATATTGTTTCCTCAGTACTTAGGTCTCACAAATCCTAGTGGATTGTTGATGGAAACCAAAAAGGTTGTGGCTTTCACCACATTTACTTTCATCTGGATTGACGTTCATCTGGATCTAGGCCTGGTGTTTATTCTTAGTTGCGGTGCATCACTAATTATCTGGGCTGGATTTCCCAAAAGCATCATAAACAACAATCATATTAAAATGGCAGAGCAAGCATTACACAGAACACTCTCTCTATCTCATTTTAGCTCTTAACACTACGGTGATTTCGGAAAATGGGGCCCAGTTCTTTAATTAGCAGCTGGCTAGCAGTTGTCTGAAACTCTAATGAAAAGAGCATCTAAGGCCTAAATTACATGTTTGCACTGCGTACCAACTACAGTATGTCCATTTTAAACACAGTGAGTGATGCGTCATTTTGTATGTGTGATTTCTTGCTGGAAGTAAAGTTCTTGGATCTTAAGAGGTAAACACACCTGGTGGTGTTGGTTTATGTCTGCTTTAGTGCTGTGTTGGGGAATTATAGAGGCCTTTCACTTGCAGATAAACGCGGGGCAGGAGGTATTCAGCAGTGGCAGCTCCTCGACCGAATCCTTCAGCAGATCATTCTACAAGATGACAAAGGGGAAGACCCAGACGTTTCTCCCTTGGACAATTTCAATGTAAAGAACATCATTCGAATGTAAGTGCTGGATGATGAACAGTAGAAGCCTTATTTCATTAGGGTTATGCATGGGTTTTGTTTGTTTGTTTGTTTACGCTTCCTTTCAAGTGCCTTCAAAAGTACGGTCCAGCAGATTGCATATTTTGTGACCGTAGCCCTAAACCAAGATGAAGTGGACGCCGAGTTGGTGGGCTGTGGAGAATCAGGGTTTCACTTTTAGATGTGGTGCAGATCAAAGCACAGCCTGCTACTGCCTGCAGCAGGCCAGCAGCGTTTCAGCTCCACTGAAGAGCAGAATATTGCAAGAGACACCTGACAACTAATTGGATGAGAAAGGCTGGACGTTCTTCAGATGGATACAGAGGGCAGCCTATTCACAGTGCAGGGGGAGTTTGTATCTGCCACATTTTTTTTTTTATACTTTGGAACTGAATAAACTGTACTTAACTGTACTGGATGTGGTAAATGGTCCTAAGCTATGATTCCAGTTGAATTAGCCCAGTGAATAACGCATTATGTAAGTTTTATTTAAGGCGAGGTAAGTGCATGAACTTATAATAATAATAATAATAATAAAAGAATCCTATTCATTGCTAATTTAGATGTTGATGGTGTTTGGAGTTGCAGGATGTTTGGAAATTTACCAGTCGGTGCAAAAATAATGATGCCCAGCAGTTGGCAATAAAATTTAAATGGCCAGACATGTATTCCGTTTTTTCACAAGCCAAGAATATACCACTCACTTTTTCTTTCCACTTAATTTCTCATCATGCTGTGGCTTTATCGTATCTTACCATTTGTGCGCTCTCTCTCTCTCTCTCTCTCTTTTCCTCTCTCTCTCTCGCTCTCTCTTTCTCACATTAAATTACAGCTGGGAGTGTTTCCTCCTGTCCTTTATCCACTCAGCTTTGTGATTATTTCTCTTCGTTGTCCTTCTGCCCTCCCTCTTCAGTCTTTCTTCCAAACATACTTCCATTCTCCACCATCACCACCCAACGCAGTGGGCCATGATTAATGTGCTTAAGGTCTCCAGTTTGAAGGAACGATTGGAAACTGGGCAGTAGGAGAACATCTGGTTTTAACCTCTCAGCCAGCTCCTACTGAACTGAACTTTGTTTATGTAATTTTTATGTTGTACTGTAATTCTTTCCAGTAGCAAACAGTAACAACAGCATTTATAAGCTTGCGCAAGGCCATTCCTATTCAATGAAGTGTCATTACAGAGCTGAAAAGGGTCATCTTCTTTCACTAATGGCCTTTTGCCCTGACATGTTTCTTCTAGCGGTAAGAATAAATTGTCCTGCATAAATAGAGAATGTTTTTCCTCCTGTTGGCTGGTAGCCTCTTGTTTTACTTCAGCAGTATTGGCATCCGCTGTTGAGTTCATCTCTCCTTTCTTGGATCTCTGTGGGGGGAGAAATGTTTAAAATAAATGACATTGCTGTAGTAAATCAGTAGTGCTGATATCCTAAACTGTTTGCTTGTATGGAAAGAGAGAATAATCTGTTATACATTTATATTTGTCTGAATCCATCTTCATTTTTCTTTTCTTTCCATCTCTGTATCTCTGCCGGTAGTTTAGTTAATTATAATTCTCTTGTTTTATTCTCTTTGTCCTCCTCAGCTATGGAAAGCAACGCTTGTCCAGGTGTTTAATTTTTATCCAGGTGTTTTAATTTCAGGCTTTTTATTGAAGGCCTTCCCATAACCACCTCATAGCCCTCATCTTACTACTGAACTAAACACTTTGAAATCGTAGCCTTTTTGAGCCCTTTTTCTTTTTTGTTCAAGCTGTCACTCAACCCATCTTGACGTTTCATGACAAACAGGCAGCAAACAGCTTACATTTGTCAGTCATTAAATGGCTATGTAATATTTATAATCTGTATGTGTAAAACTCGGCTTAACTGCGTCTGCGAGTGTGTTTTACTGAGATCAAATGGAAATAACCCCATTTATTTTCACACGCTCCCAAGATCAGCCCTGCTTTGTCAGTGTCTCTGACTTGAGTGATGTGTATGTACGTTACTTTTAATTAACAATAACTTTTTAAACCAAAGTAATATAAAGAATGGATTAGTAATAAGGTGTTAATTAATGAATTACTGATGAATAAGGTAAGGGGAGGAAATTTAACGCAGTGGAGTGAGAGACATTTGTAAGCCTGAAGCTTTTTCTCTCTGGTCACAGGCTTGTGAATGAGAATGAGGTGAAACAGTGGAGAGACCAAGCAGAGAAGTTCAGGAAAGGTAAGTTCAGAAAAGTTCACCAGAGGGGGAGGGGGAGGGTGTGAGAGAGAGAGAGAGAGAGGTATTCAGTGCTAAGTGCTGATCATTAATTTATTTCTATGTCTGTGTTCTAGAACACACTGAGCTTATGGCACGGCTCGAAAGGAAGGAGCGAGAGTGTGAAATCAAAACTCAAGAGAAAGATGACATGATGAAGACTCTGAACAAGATGAAGGACAAGCTGCAGAGGGAAGGCGTGGAGCTGCGCTCAGCCAGGGAGCAGGTTCTGGACCTGTCCTCTCGGATCACTGACATTTCTGTGAGTGTTCTCTGCTGCTCTCTTCTATACTGTTGTTATATGCCGTCTCTGTGGGCAGTTTAAACGGAGTAGGAATGTTCTAGAGTTACTATAATGGATGATGTCCTGACTTTAGACCCGAGTCATTTTGATGATCAGTGCTCCTGCCTGCCCTCTCAGCTGTATACATACATGTTGTCTTTTGTGCTGATGATTTGTCTTTTCTTTGGCTGTTCAGAATGGAGGTGTTCCGTTTCCTCCACCACCTCCTCCACCTGGGGGCCCCATGGCTCCTCCCCCTCCACCCATGATGGGTGGCTTTCCACCCCCACCCCCTCCTCTACCTTTCTCCAGCCCGCCCCCGCCCCCACCTCCGCCTCCTCCTGGGGGTCCCCCGCCCCCTCCTGGAGCCCCGCCCATCTTCACTGGAGCCCCTCCTCCACCAGGGCCAGCTTCCTTCAGCAGCAGCAGCACTAGCTTCCGCACCAAGAGCATCCCTCAGCCGTCACACCCACTCAAATCCTTTAACTGGGCCAAACTGGGCGAGGTGAGCATCTAATGGTACTAATGGTAATTGCAAAGAAAAGGAGTCAATGTAACATGACTAGCACAAACAAGCTGGAAAACACTGTATATGCTTAGGCTTCCTATCAACAGAAACGCCATATCTAGTGTCATCGAACTCGAATGACGAACAAGTTTATCCTTAAACTGTGAATTCGGTAGTGGAATCTCTCACACTGTCATTCTGTTTTCACAGAACAAGATCAATGGTACCATCTGGCATGACATCGACGATCTGAAAGCCTTCAAAGTTCTTGACCTGAAGGACATTGAGAAAATGTTCTCAGCTTATCAGAGGCAGCAAGTATGGAACAGTTGCCCAAGTGCATATGTACCAGTTTAAACTAGCACTAGAGCCGATTCCCTAAACAATTCATCACATAGACATGTCCTGTGTGCATTTTGTTGTAATAATGTGTAGTAATAATAATTCTTTGCTGGATAGGTTGTTGTAGTCTAGATGCTGTAGATCTGCTAACACATGCCCTTTTAGGCCTGACAAAGCCAGCAGCCACCATAAACAGCCTGTTAATAACAAGGCTGTAATACAGTTTACATTAGTCTCGCATATCGAAAAAAGATAAGAAATAATGCTCAATTGTTGATGTATAGTTTCCCAAATGTATAAGTTACTGTCATATGGCCTGTCATGGCATCAGTGAAGTTGGCCTGAGAGGGTGTGTGGTGTATCCAGCCCTGTAGTCTGATCTGCGGCCCAGCTGTGGCTGAGCTCTCTCCTGTAGTCTTGTAGCTTGGCATGCTATTCTCTGCATGTGTCCCAACGGTTCTCTTCTCTCTCTGCTGCCCTCTACGGCTGTCTGGCCAGGAGCTGCTCACTAACCAATCCTTCAAGCAGGTAAGTCTTCCACTCCTGGGCTCAGTGTCTGTGTAGTATTGTGCTGCTCACAGCAATCTGCTTGTAGTCACACAACCTTCAAAGTTCCATGTTTGTTTATTTTCTTAGAATGTCATATTGATGTTTGGATTATCTTTGTGTAGAATATCTGAACTGCATTGCAAGTGAGGGGGGGGGGGGGGCTCAAGACCTTATGACAAAAGAAAAAAAAAATTACTCACCAAAATGTTCTTGATGTTGTCCTTTTAACTGACGTTTTTGGAACATTTTTGGCCACAGTGCTGTAGCAGTCAAAACGAGCACCTCGCCCACAGGCTCAGTATTTCCTAAAGGTTACCGTGGCGTTACCGAACACATCTGCAGAGCTGGTAGTGAGTGGCAGGTTGGCACAGGCTGAAAGCTGCTTTAGGAGGAGTGGCACACGGCACGCCTGCCAGACCGAAATCCCGCCAACCGTGAGCCACGGAAGAACTGAGCCCTGTTTGGCTGCTCGTTCACTTCCTGTTGCATCACTCCTGTGCTCAGAACATGAGGATTGCAGGAAAAACAGTTGACCCATAAATAGCATAACTGTACTTTAAACAGACTCTCCTCCGCAGCCAAGCTTCTCTCCCGTGTCTGGCGGAGACCCGGTCACGCGGGTCCCCCTCACCGCCTGGTCTCCGTCCCGCTGCCGTTTCCTGTCAATCGAGTGGTTTGTGGAAAATTATGGGTTCAATGTGCCCATTTTTTCACTCACTGCATCATCTCATAGTTTCCTTTGTTGATCTAATGCTGCACTAATATATTCTCTTTCACTGGAATGATGTTCTTAAGTGTAAAACATGGACTCGGGATGAAATTTATTGGTGCTTCTTAATCCCTATAAAGGTAGTACATGACCCCTGATGTAAGTTTTGGCACATTTATGAACTGGAAAGCCAGTTCACCCACACAGTACAGCTAAAGCAATTATGGACTGAAATTCGGGAATAGCCACAGTTGGTTGATGAGCAATGAATCGTTGCCGTCACTGTTCTTTTTGCTTATACTTTTTTACCGTTAAAAAACCAAAAAAAAAAACGGTCAAAAATTCAGAAGCGTTTATCGCAGCGCGAGTCTTTTTCGAATGATGCCAGGCTTTGCCTAAACCAAGGCCATGTGAGGCGCGAGCTGCAGAGTACAGGAAGTGCCGGTTGTGTTCAGCTCCCCCTGACGTCTGCTGCTTCCTGTCTGGCTCCCTGCAGAAGGAGACCGGCTCCATGGACGACTTGTACCTGACTTCGCGGAAAGTGAAGGAGCTGTCCGTCATCGATGGGCGTCGGGCGCAGAACTGCGTTATCTTGCTCTCCAAGTATGTATTTAACGATGAGTCAGCCGTTTACGTTGGTTCTGGAGCAGCCAGCGCTGTTCATGTAGACATCAACGCCTCGGGGTAACGGGCTCCGCCCTTGGGGAGCAGGTCGTCACTTTTAACAAGTGCTGTTGCTGATTCGCAGTGTGCAATTGACTAGAATTTCTGCAGTAATGAAAGATCCATTATCCCCACTGTTGACTCGATGTGTTGGTCCATTTTGCCAGTATTTGTCAACTCGTTTCTTAATGGCTGTGTAATGGTTCTTAAGAGCTACCCTTCAGTCACACGTCCTCGATGTGCAGACAGTTTTGGCTGACCTTTACCCCCATTTCCCAATCACACACTAGCACAAAGCTGCCAACTGTTAATTAGTGTGCACATGACATTGTCCCTTCAGGACAACAAGGTGAATGCCGCTAATAAAAAGGTGGTAAAATGAAGAAGAACTGTCAAATGTGGGAGCTGGGACACACTGAGCATGTACATTTACATTAATGGCATTTAGCACATGCTCTTATCCAGAGCGACTTACAAAAGTGCTTTGTCATCTACTCATAGAATGAATTCTAGCCAGTACAATAGGTTACAATCCAAAATAACACTGAACTAAGATACCGCTGGAGTGCTGAGGATTATAATTCCAAAATGAGCACTGTGGGGAAAAAATTAAATAAATTATTGGTTATTGTATGGACTACTCCCTAAACAAACAGCGAAGAGAACATCTCTTCATTAGAAGCATTCAGATACGTTTAGCATGTAGCAATAAGTTTCTTTGTTTGTTTGTTTTAGTTTCATTTCAGGTGTGGAGAACAAGTGTCTGGAACATTATAGTATTGCTCAACTTTACCTTGTTGAAGGTTGGGCTGTAGGTCTACAGAGCAGCCTGTTTTCTTTCTTTCTGAGCTAAATTTGGGATTAAATCTGTAGTGCACAATGGGCTGGTCCAGTCAGCTTGCACAGGCCCGGGGGGGACCAGCACGAGGTCAGACAGCACGAGGTTGATGGAGTTCTGTAACCCGCTCAGTCAGCCTTTGATCACTGCCTCCAGAGCACAGCAGTGATACGGCCCACGTGAACTAGGGAACGTCACGAGTGCATGTGTGGCTGTAGGATGTGCAAAAATGCAAGTTCCCTCTCCGATGATGTACTTCGATCCATACAGGTTGAAAATGACCAATGACGAGATCAAGAGAGCAATTCTGGAGATGGACGAGCGGGAGGAGCTTGCTAAAGATATGCTGGAGCAGGTACCCTAAAGATCATCTCTACAGGCTTGCTGTGCTTGTGAATCATGTACACATTCCCCAAACAGAATACGATGGATATACAGCATCTGTTATATTAATATATACAAGCACTGTAAATAATAAAAGATAGTTGGATGGAATTGAATCTTTTTTGAATCCGTAATAAAAGTTTTTGGTAGTGCTACCTTGGACAACGTTTCCAGATTTGAAATATTACAATATGATGTGGCATATGGTGTTCAGCAGTACATGAGCTTCACACTGGGACCAGCAAATGCTCTGACTGCTGCATGAGCAAACGTTTGGCTAGATGAGATCACACCTCGGGCCTGACGTGCACAGACTCTGAAGTGTCCGTCTGCTTTGCTTTGCAGCTGCTGAAGTTCATCCCGGAGAAGAGTGACGTTGACCTGCTGGAGGAGCACAAGCATGAGCTGGAGCGCATGGCGCGTGCTGATCGCTTCCTCTTCGATATGAGCAGGTGAGGCCCCCGTCGCTACGGCAACCTGCACCCGTCGTGCTAAAAAAAAACCAAACAAAAAAAAAATGCCCAAAAACCCGTCTTTTGGCAACCAGAAGCCAACCAAAGTAAAACTATGCTCTGCAGTGCCAGTGTGCTCTTTTAATATGGAAGTGCGGTGCATCTCTGGCGAAGATAAGTGGTCTTTTCATGTGCAGATGAAAAGCATCCCATGTTTTGAAATGAAAGTTCTCTCCCTTTCATTGTGGTGTGGCTCATCACTCGTGCCGTGTTTTTGTCTTTTATGAAGCCCAGTACAACAGCCTGCGGTCTCCCCAGTCCCTCTGTCTCCTGTCTAGTCTCCTTGGCACCCCAACTCTCCCTCACGTTCCCTCTTAAGGCGTATTGAATAATAATCGTGCTTTGAAATTCCCTTTGCCCAGAGGCCTCCACTCCCAGCCCTCTGCCATCATGCTGTTGCCTCTTCATCAGCAGAAGCTGGGCTCCACGTCTGCCTCGTGGTTCTCCGTAAAATGTTTGGAGTTTGCAATGTATGATTAATGATGAAAGCTCTGTGGGGGGGGAAGAGGGGAGGTGTTCTTTGAAACATCCCTCCCCCTTTGCGACCTTAACTGTCCTTCTTTTTCTTCTCCTCTTCATCATCCTCCTCCTCTCTTTCTGCCTCTGTTTGACTTCCTTTCAGGATTGACCACTATCAGCAGAGGCTCCAGTCCCTCTTCTTCAAAAAGAAGTTTGCAGAGCGACTTGCTGAGGCCAAGCCAAAGGCGGAGGGTATGTTTTAATGCAGCGCTGTAAACTCTCTCCTCTGCTCTCGTCCAAGTAATACAGAACAGTTCATTCTCCCGAGAGCATAACAGGGAAGCCTATAACTTCTGTGTGTCAGAGAGAAAGAAAGAGGGAATGAGAGAGGGAAGAGAAAGCGAATGAGGTAGAGAGAGAGAGAGAGAGATGAGAGAGAGATGGAAATGAGCTGATAGTTTGTGAGCCAGTATTAGCAAGTCTGTGTGCGTATGGCTCTTGTTCTTGGATTTCTCTCCAGTTCAAATAAAGAATGGGGTTTCCAGGGAGGCTGTTTTGGAAAGCTGGCAAATGTTGAGAGCGCATTCACTCTAATAAACACACTGTGCTACTCTGGAGAGGTCAGATGCACTTTTAAGCAGAGGAGTGTGTGCTTGTGCGTACGTGAGGGGAACTGTGTGACCTGAACCTATCCTTCTGTCTGACTTGAGATCTCATTAGTCCTCTAACTCACCTGGGCCACTGTAGCTGCTCATGAACACCCCCTGCCCCCTTTAACACACGCATTTACTCTGTTGCTAACAAGGTGAATTATTAGCCAGACCTGTTTGTGTGCAGTTTTTTCTGGTTGGTGCTTTGGGTGTAGTTATACTGGGGTTAAACAGGATAATGAAAGCACTCCCACACACGTATTCGTCCTTTCACCTGCTATGCCCTGTCTGAACACAGAAAACAAAAGAGAACTCATCCAGGCTGCTTTGGTGGTACGTTGGTGCCCAGTTTTGGATTTCAAGACTAGGGAGAATGGCTTCATCTACCATCGAATGGTGGGGGCTGGAAACCGGGCACAGGATTTCAGCGGTGTGAGGTCATAGTGGGAATCCCAGTACATAAAGAGCCATTCAGAGTTGAGACCAGTGCACCCTCAAAAATACTGATGCAAGAATTCATGAACTTTTTTTTTTCCCCCCTTATAAATACCATGATGCAGTTCACAGTGCATGTCGAGGTTAAGTACAGTTATGTGTAGTGCCTGTGGCTTTGGGGAATTTTTGTGGTTTTGTTTTTCTCTGTTACTGAGGAATTAATTTGTGTATAAAAAAAAAAGCAGGAAGAAGACAAAGAAGACAGACAAAGTCTGGACACATTTCTGGTATTTGAATGCGTCAGTTGATCAGTTGTGTTCTGGATGGTTTGGGATAAAGACCAAATCCAAAACTTGTGTATGGTATGTGGCAGATGTCACTGTAGCTGGACTGGAAGATCTTTCGTTTAAGCTGTACCGCAGTCGTTCTTTTTATGGGTCCAGGAAACACATAAATGCAAAACATGGCAATAATGTTTAAAATGATATGTGGAAAAAAGCTCAAATTATACTGAAATGTACAAACAATAAAGAAATGGCATTGTTGTTCCCTACCTTACTTGACAGTATGTGTTATTAGAAACCTTTATTCATTGGCCTCTGTACAATGTGAATCATAAGGAAAGTTAACCTCTTCATCACCTTCCTCCTCCTCTGTCTGCTCTTCCCTCAGCCATTCTGAATGCGTCTCGTGAGGTGATTCGCAGCAAGCGCCTGACTCAGATCCTGGAGGTGGTTCTGGCCTTCGGCAACTTCCTGAACAAGGGCCAGAGAGGCAATGCCTATGGCTTCAAAGTGTCCAGCCTCAACAAGATAGCAGACACCAAGTCAAGCATAGACAGGTAGGCTGTAGACAGGTTGGCCATGGTGAGTCAAAAGTCTGGGTTGCACCACAGTTTGTGCGAACACCACACTGTCTCTCTCTCTGTCTCTCTCTCTCTCTCTGTCTCTCTCTCTTGAGCCAGGCTAGTAACTCTTACAGAGAGAGAGAGAGAGACAGAGAGAGAGACAGTCACAATCATAAATGTGTCTGTAGCATATTGAGCCCATGCCAAATGCACTTGTGACTGCTTTGGTATGAGAAACTACCAAACCGCATTTGCCAGTGATGCACGTTGGTGCTTTAAACATCTCAACAGGTGGAACATTTATGTGCTGTGTGCTTCTCTTTCACAGGAACATCACCATGTTGCACTACCTGATCATGATCTTTGAGAAGAACTATCCCGACATCCTGAACATCCAGCAGGACCTGCTCACTGTACCTGAGGCAGCCAAAGTCAAGTGAGCCTTGGCCTTCACCTGTAGAGACTTGGTGCTCCTTCTGCAAAACAAAATGCAGTTAGGAACACAGACGCCTGTTATTGCCTAAAACAAACAATTAACCAGTAGAATTATTTTGCAGTAACCGAAATCTGGCCACAGTATCTAATCCAATAATCTGTGAACTCTACATATGGTGTACCACTATTATTAGACAGGTTTTGGTTTTTGGAGACATGGATGTGACTGTGGCACTTGACGTCATGTCTGACTTGATTCTCTGTGTTCTGTAGCCTGGCTGAACTGGAGAAGGAAGTCTACAGTATAAAGAGTGGACTCAAGGCTCTAGAGGCAGTGAGTATTCTGTTATTCTAGAGGCAGTGAGTATTTGAAGCCATTATGAAGAACAATTTTGGCATAACCTGGACCATTGAAACCACTGCAGAATGTTTACGGTGGGTGGGTGGGTGTGTGGGCGCTTGCACTTGTGTGTGATTTGTCCTATTTTGCAATTGTCCCCCTGTGTGCAAGTGTGTTATTAATTACTTTAAATGAAATGTAAATTGATTTGAAACACTTGGTGGCTATGCCGACCTGCTGCGAACACGTGGGTGACCTTCAGCCACACACTGCGTCTCATCATTGTTGCAAAGCTTCAGCACACAAGAGGCACTGAAGCGCGTTTGATAAGCATCCTCTCAGCCTGTCACACACAGCCCCACTCGGACGCTGACCACTGCAACCAGAGCCAGGCGGTTAGCACACGTGCACTAAGTAATTAAGAAAGAGTAGCCTAGGAAACATCATCTCATCCGCGCAACCTGTTCGGCAGACGTGAGGAGAAACGTGTGAATGGTGTTCGGGGTCGATCAGGTGACGTTAGGAAAACGGCCCGCGTCGCCAGCTAACCCCACCTCGTCTGCCCGTCGACCCGCAGGAACTGCAATACCAGCAGAGCCACGCGAGAGACAGAGGGGACAAGTTCGTGCCTGTGGTCAGCGACTTTGTCACCGTGGCCAGCTTCAGCTTCTCTGAGCTGGAAGATCTGCTGAGTGACGCCAAGGACAAGGTGAGCATCTGGCCCGTGTTCTGTGACCTCGTAGTCTAGATGTTCCGTTTTCCCTTGCATAATTCTTAGATTTCATCTCTGCTGACTTCATGCTTTCAGACGTATTTGTACCAGTTTTCAAGGGAGTGCCACAATTCCGCAGGCTAATCTAATGAAAGTTTCAGCGGGCTTATCTAAGAAAGCCACGTCTCATCTGTGTTCACTAGAACTCATTTTACAGATCTTTCATATAAGCCAGATGCACTTGCACAAAGGAGTTCACATCGAGCGAATGCAGGACGGGGCTTGGCTCCCAACGAAAAGTCCCTGATTCTGAAAGTGTTTTCTTTGGTCGTGCTTTGAGAGTCATCATGGAGAGGTGAGGTGTTCCCCGGCTGTGAGGAGGGGCAGGCCAGCGAGCGGAGAGGAGGGGTTTTGTTTGAGGGTTGCAGGGATGGGCCCTCTGGAGAGGGGCCCCGCCAGATCCTCCAACCCCGGGCCCCTTTGCCAGCTGCCTGCAGAAGCTCGTGTGTGGGCCAGGCCCTGACATCTCTGCACCAGGGAAGGGACAGAACTGGGGGAGAGTGAAAAGAAACACCTCTCTGAGCCCCCTCCCAGCTCTGCGCTGGCTTAAACATGCCGGGGAAGCCCGGTGGCTGGCAAGGCTTCTTAGAGCCTTTTCTGTGCTGAATGTGCAGTTCCCTTTTGAAATTGCGATGCTGAGGGCCCTGCTGTGTTGGACATCCATCTTTTTTAAGGCTTTTTTAAGCCTTTTGTGGAAATGAATGGCTCAAGGTGTGTGTGTGTGTGTGTGTGTTAGTCCTGTAGCTCCTCCCTCCCTCCTCTTTGGGTGATGGTGGAGGGAAGTGTGCATGGAGGAAGTTGGGCAGTATTGCTCCACTACACCAGGCAGTGGGTGAACTGACCATGCTCAGCGCCCCCCTGCCCCTCCCTGCTCGTATCCACCACCTATATTTAAGGACTGCCAAAAATCAATGCAAAAAATGCAGTGTGTGATGGAGGGTAAAGAAACCCTGGTGATCTTTTCAGATATCGTTACTGTTCTCTGCAGGGCCTTGCAGTCCGATTATAGCAATTCCCAAACCAAGTAGTTATGCAGCCCTCTATCGTCCCTCTGTAGAACATAGAGTGGTGGTGGTGGTGGTGGGGGGGGGGGTTCTTCATATTCCTTAGGAAGTAGTCAATGCTGGGTTTTCTGGACACTGGAGATGTTATTGAGGGTCCAGGTGAGGTTTTCTGCTAGATGGACACCAGGGAAGTTGGTGCTTGCAACGATATCCACAGAGGAGCCATTGATATTGATTGGGGATTGATCATCCTTTCCTGAAGTTAACCACCACCCTCTTTTGTTTTCTCAACGTTGAGTCGGTTGTTTACTTTGCACCAGTCCGTTAACCTTTGCACCTCCTCTCTGTATGCTGACTCATCCTCTCTGCTGATGAGAACCACCACACTTGATGATATGGTTTGAGTTGTGCATTACTGCTCATTTGTGAGTCAGCAGAGTGAACAATAATGGACTAAGTGCACAGCCCTAGGGGACAGACACAGTAGTCTCAGATTTCTAATCAGATGCTGGGGAACGATGGTGTTGAATACTGAACTGAAGTCTATGAACAGCATTCTGACGTGTGTCCTTTTTTATCCAAATGGGTAAGGGCCAGCTGAAGGGTGGTGGCAATGCATTTGCAGAAGTGTGTAGAACGTAGAAGTAGAAGTACTTCATAGATGATGAGCATCGTTGGCAAGAAATGTGCTTCATGCATCATCTCCTCCTTCAACACCAGCACCAACATCAACAGTTTAGTTTTCTCTTAGTTTCCCTGAGTTGATGAATACTCTCCTTAACCCAAGAACTAACAAACTAAGTTGCGAATGTATTGCTGCTTCAAACAGCTAAGAGGCAGAGGACCTGGCCAACTCCTAGCAGGAGGGAAGCTATCAGAAGCCAGAATAAATGCTATGCAGAGCTCTCCAGAGCAAATCTACTGTGGCTTCAGGGTGATCTTGGCAGCAAGAGCTGTCTGACCTGAAAATGGATTTAAACTTTAAGAGCTGGAATTATGTCTAAATGGAGGGCTTTACTTTTAGGTTTTAACACCGTGGTATACCAAGCCCCTACAGAAAGGCAAGGCCAGTTCGGTTTCTCTTTATACATTTTGCATTTTAGGTTGAAGGCAAATCAAGAGACAACCAAACTGGCTCTTAAAAATCAATCAGTTTCAAAACACAAAATTCAGATTCAGAATTATTGTAGTGTTGCAGAATATTCCTTCCCTCCTTTCCATCTCCCCTGTCTGCCCCTCTCTCCCTGCTCCTCTGGCAGTGGTCAGTAGACAGGTGGTAGTGATAACGGTGGACATATGGTAGGCAAATCAGGCATGACCTCATCCATCACGCACACTGGACAAATGGGGCCTTTTCTTGGTTAGTGTACACAGTGGTTAATGTGGCTGTGATTGATGTCGTCCATTCTACACACAGATAACAAAGTAGATATGCCACAGCATTGGAGGGCGCACACACACACACACACACACACACACACACACACACACACACACACACAGAGTCTTCCCCCTGCTTCTGGGCCTCACAACACATCGCTGATATCTACACGGACTTGTGTGTTTATGTATAGTTGTTTTCGTACTGCCGTTGCTGGTTACGTGCTAAAGCCTCTGTGTTACCATATGTACACAACAACCAAATCCTAGGAAGAATAAGCAGATGTTCGATACAGTGAAATATTTATGCTAAATAGTCTGGTCTGCTTTCTGCTTCGGGATGTTTGTCTTCGTCCCAGAGCGCTGAAGTTCCTGCCAAGGCCGCGTTGCTTCGTGGTTTCATGCTCCTCTGTCCTCCTTTTCTCCTCAGTTTACCAAGTCCCTAAAGCACTTTGGAGAGGAGCAGAACCACATGCAGCCAGACGAGTTCTTCGGCATCTTTGACACCTTCCTGCAGTCCTTCAGTGAAGCACGGCAGGACCTGGAGAACATGCAGCGTCGCAAGGAGGAAGAGGAGAGGAGAGCACGCATGGAGGCCATGGTGAGGCTCACACACACACACACGTGCTCACACACACATGCTGACACACAGACTCGTGCACAATCATGCAGAACTCCGTGGGGGGGGGGGGGGTTGTCTGTAAATAACTCTACCAATGCACAGAAATCATTTCCCATGGTTTCTGATGTTTAACAGACTGCACGTCGCGTACCATTCTGTAGGGCTTAAGATGTTTTTAATGGGGCTATGGGAACCTTTTATCAGCAGTAACAGTGTAAAACTCAAGATCTCACAAGCTCATTTTATTCATGAACATTTAGTCATCGATCAAAGTGCCAGGCAGATTGAAGATAAGGGCCACCCTGGTCCTGCACCATGTTTTGCTTTCATATCTCAAGGTTCTCTCGTTAGTCTCGGTTCCTCCCGTACTGAGCATCACTCTGGTCAGAGATCTGAGTCTGGGCTTCAGTACCTTCTGTTTATTATTTGGGGGGGGGGGGGGGGGGGGGGGGGGGGGGGGGGGGGGGGGGGGGGGGGGGGGGGGGGGGGGGGGGGGGGG
>JAOYMR010000010.1:13346360-13360455 GCA_025802075.1 Tenebrosternarchus preto | reverse complement strand
CCATAATGTTTCTTTTTATACTATTTTTAACTTTTTTTTTTTTTACATTTAAAACAAAATTCGCCCCCCCCCCCCACCCACATATGCACAGGCCGTCTCAACAATTTCATCACTGAGAACTGTGAGGAACACAAGAAGAACTACAATGCCAGACCACCAGTGGGTGTCACAACCAATAGCCCTGACTGGCCATGGGCCCAGTCTAATTCGGCTTCTGAAGAATTTGGACTGGGTATGGGGGGGGGATCCTTTTGAACACCTCTGGAAAACTCTTCCCATTTGTTGAGACTGTTGGCTCTGTTAGGTGCTCATAGCCTGCGTGCCTCTCTCTCTCACTCTCTCTCCACCTCTGAGTCTATGGTGCTTTGGTTAGGTGAAATCTACATGGAGAGACGGAGGGAGAGAGCAAAGAGAAACTCCTCTCTGTAGCTCTTGGCAGTGCAAGACCCCATCTGAGCGATGGATCCGGCTGTTACTCAGCCAAAGGTGAGCAGACCCTTGTCCGCCATGCATCAGAAGACAGGAGGAGAAGCCCTTCACGTCATGACAGTTTAGGGAGACAGGACACTGTGGTCACAGCCTCGTTGGCTGGGACAGCGCTCCTCCTAAGTGCCTCCTCGGCCAGACGGCGTTCCCAAGGTCAGCACGCCAGCTGGAGATGTCCGACACAGCAAAGCACTTCCAGAGGAACGACATGGCGTGGTGCAGAAGCTCTCTGTGGAGGCGTGGTGCAGAAGCTCTGTGGAGGCGTGGTGATGGAGGCTCGTGTTATAGATGCTCACTTACACAAGCAGTTTTTCTAAGTCCATTGAAATGAGTTCAGAAGATCATGGCATTTTAGTGCCAAAGCAAAAAAAATTAAAAAGGAAATATGTAGTAAACAATAATAAATGCGAGTAGAACACCGTTTATATATTTATTTATACAAAGAAGCAAACATGCTAATGTCAAAACCTTTTTTAATTTTTCGTATATTTTCTAATTTGTACCTCTAATACTTTGAAATTCTTATGAAGTCATTTAATTTGATAGAAATTTCTGTCAAGCTTATTAAAAAAATAAATGTTTCCAGGGATCCAAACCTGTAAGGCCCTTTAGTTAGTCAGACTGGTGCATGTGGATCACTGGAACAGTGAACAGACCCACACTGTGATGGCAAACTTATTTTCAGTTCAGAGACCAGTTAATTTGGTCCAACACTGCCTCGTATCAAAATGACTTACTGTGCCACTACAAACGTTTGTTTGTTCTTCTGTCGTCCATCGTCTTTGGGTCAGGGGTTCTTATCCAGTAGTAGACACAGACTGTTGTGCACACAGACCTGTTTGTTTGCATCTTCGGTGAAACCAGTCAACCGCAAGTGATCTCAAGAATCTCCATACAGCTCACCTGTTTTGGTTTTGTTTTGTATTGTTTTTTTCATTGTATGTATATTGGGTGTTCTTGTAGCTGTAAGACAAGGGTTACAAATGTATGGACAGTGGCCTGTGAGTGACATGACCATGGCTTCCAGTGGGGAGGCAGGGCGAGAGACTGGCGAAGAAAATTACAGTGTGGAAATCTGGAGGACACATTACATGGTAAACAAGTATTTTTCTTTGTGGTACCTGGTCCGGTGAGATCACTGAAGCGAAGTACGATGAAGTCGGTTTTGACTCGAGTGTTGACCTGTTCCGCTTGGATGCAAGACCAGACTGAGCGGGACACGACAGCTTCCATCCTGAGCAGTTTATCCATTCGTTTGTGCCACTTCCTCTCGTTTTCTCTCTTTCTCTCCAGTCTGCCCAGTGTGTCCTGTGGCAGAACCCCTGAGAGACTTGTCTGAGGACTGTACTTTGGTCTTCTCACTTGTGTTTCATGCGTGCTGGTCTCCCGTTCCACACCCCTGAACCGTAGGCAGCCTTGAGAGTTAAAGTTTGAGCTGCCTTCATTCACTGGGCTGGCAGAACTAGAAGAGCAATGCTTCCCACAAGTCCAAAACGGAACAGAGGTGCCTGTGCAGAAATACTTATACCCTTGTTTAATTCTCTTCTGAGAGGGGACAGGTTTCCTTCCTAATATTAATGACGCGAGGGCCTGGATGCCACTTCCTTTACTCCCATTTTCCACATTTAAGAAGCATTTACCAAAAGGACTGACCTCAGTCTAACGGGGATAATTAAACCCTGCCTTATTTATGACTTACTTCACATGAGCTGAATTGGGTTCGTTAATGAACAGTTAATCTTTGATTGGTTGACTAAAATACCCAATTCCAGTAATAATGGCCATAGCGAATTAGTATGCACACTTTTATTTTGTGGAGAAAAACGGGTGGCGTTACATTTTTCATCTGACCACAAGGGGGCACCACATTAAGGCATACCACTGAGTTTCTCTTCCAAAATGTTAATACTACAGCTGTGAGGATAAACATTTGGTTCTGATGGCAGCATGAATTCTGCATGAGTTGGACATGCAGTTTAGACCCGTTTCCTTTTTTTTTTTCTTTCTTTTTTTTCCTTCCAAGTATATCGTTACCATGGCAATGGACCATGTGTTCTGTATGCTGACAACTTTATAAAGGCAGTATACAAATCAGAGAAAACGATAACTTACACACTCTGACACTTTGGAATGTTTTCAAATGGGGAAATCTAAACAAGATGTTCCTGAAGGAAAAAGAGACGTTAACAGCATAATGAACATGTCCTCTGATCTGCAGTCAGTTTAGGTGTTTTATAGCCATTTTACAGTCCATTTTCTTCAGCTCATGTTTATCAGTAAGGACGGCGCTTCAGCACACCAGTCTACGCTCACGTTCTTTATTCCACTACCGCAGGGTATTCAGAATGATCAGTATTATTGTTTGTTTACTTTAAGAGGGGGGGAGGGGGTCTGTGTGTTTGGTCATTGACTGGCCAGGAAAAAATGAATATAATAATAAATGTAGCTTGTTGCTTGATGCACTTTTGTGGCAGGACAGGACTCTTCCTGCACCTCAGTGTGGTCAGACTCGCACCGCTCTGTACAGGAAGGACAGCAGGCTTGAGGAATCCCATAATGCAGTTTGAGTCAGGTGTATTTTCTTAGGTAGTGAAAGAGGACGTTGGGAAATGGCTGTAAACGGCTGGGCCCTTTTGTGCCTCCGGAGAGAACCGAACCTCCATCCACAGAGGGAAAACTGGGATGGACCCAGTTTGCAAAGACCTATACGGCTTTGGTTCACAAAGGAAAAGCCATAGACTTTAAATATATGTTTGACTTTGGTCAGGTGACCACATAGTAACACAATGAAGAGGAGATGAATCTATAGAGAATGTAGTCCTATTAAATGTAACACTTATGGTATCGGCGCACCCCAGATCTCACAGCCTCAGTGGTCAGCACTTCCTTTTGAGTTTTTGTTCTCAACTGAATGTTTTTCGCTTCCTTTGGTCCAGTAAAGCACTTGCTGCGTGCCAGAAAGACTCCGAAGTGGCGCACAAGTGTCCCGTTTGAGTACAGAAGATCCCTTTCAGGGGTAAAAGTCACTGGCTGTGACGCGAACACGAGAGCTGCGTGACCTTTTGTATCGGTTGCGGAAAAAGCTGCATTCGAGTTTTTGACAGGTTGTATATTGTGCAGAGGGAGCATTTTTAGAGGTCGCCTTGATAAAAGCTTCGCCTGAAAGATGTATAGTTCTGAAATATTTTGTACACCGTTATAGTTGTTTGGGGGGAGGAAAAAGGAAAAAAAAACATTGAGGGATGTTCCATTTTTTTTTTCCTGTAAATTGATTATCTATTTATTTGCCTTATTTAGTTTGCTATATTTTGTATGTATACACATTACAACAAGAAATGTTATAAAAGGTATAAATATGAATAACTATACTGTGGTTCTTGTATGTCGGATAGGTTTTTCATTCTTGTTGAGTCTGAAAACCCTTCATTTTATAGTTAAGTTTATTTTTGCTCGCAATGCGTCCTTTTGTAGGGTAAAATAAACCTGTTTTCCTTGCATCTCATGTGTGGTGATTGACTGTGTGAACAAAGGTCAACACTGCCCTCTGCTGGCTTTGTAAGCAATACCACTTCCTGAAACCAATATCAAACACTGGCTTTTTATTTTTGTTCTCATTACTTTTGTATTTAAAAAAACTTAATGACTAATTAAAGGCAAGCCTTAATTTAGGTAACTAAATAAATACAGAAAATTATGCATTGTATGCACTTTGAATGATACCAGTAGTCATTAGGCTATTCTGCAAAAGTACCAAAGCACCTTAAGAGGTTATAAAACTTTATTAATTTTTTAAAACCCTCACATGAAAGACTGCCTGAAATTACATGAAATTTGGTAGTAATAGAACTATTACACTCAAACTATTATAGTGTAGTTTTGTTTCCAGGATGTTTCTGGTTTCCTAAGTAGTGTGTTTATCTAACAGCTGGTATAATGCTATGGTAAGTAGTCAGTCAGTGACTGACTCTCAGAGAGGAAGGATGACTGCAACAGTGAAACAGTGAAGTCTGATAACGACACCCCGCTGCACAGACATGGGAACCATGACTCCACAGGAATAAAATACCCATAATGCATTCATTACTACATCATCTCCCCATTGCACTACCAGTACAAGTGGACCCCTGCATCTCACAGTATCTGGATGTACAATTTTAAATCTATCAAAAAATTAATGCGTACTCAGGAAAAAGCCTATTTTCAAATATTATTCTCAATAAGCAAGAAATGAAATCAGGGCAAAGTCTTTCAGGAAACTGGTTTGAAGAGCAGTAAAATGCTACAAAAACGTATGAATGCAGTGGCAGATTCTAAAGGCACAATACTGACGCCAGTAAGAGCTTGGAGGAGAGATGAATCCTCTTAGCTTTATAAAATGCTGTGGAGAGACAAAGGCTGATATGCTTTTGTCAGGTCATTCAAGGCTCTTCTCCATCTGGTAATGGAGTGGAACTATTAGCTGGTGGTTTGCGGTCAGCTGGTGCAGAGTGCTGAAAGTCACCCCGCTGACCTCCCGTCTTACTGAGCAACCTGATGTCGGTAATGACGATATCGCGGCTGACCGCTTTACACATGTCGTAGAGAGCCAGCGCGGCGACCGTCGCCGCCGTCAACGCCTCCATCTCCACCCCAGTGCGGCCGGTCGTCAGGCACGTCGCCGTGACGACGGCCGCGTGCCCTTCCTCCAGCAGCTCGACGGTGACGGAGGCGTGCTCCAGGGCCAGAGGGTGGCACAGAGGTATGAGAGAGGAGGTCTGCTTGGCCCCCATGATGCCCGCCAGCTGCGCGACTGACAGGGCGTCGCCCTTGGCCAGCTGGTTGGCGCGGACCAGGTTGAAGGCGACGGGTCCGAGCAGGACGCGGGCGCCGGCCGAAGCCGCGCGTCGAGTCTCCGCTTTGTTGCCAACGTCAACCATGGAGGCCCGGCCTTGCGCGTCCGTGTGACTCAGCCGGTCAGAGAGCGACGAGGACGAGCCCTCGGGGCCCGGGCTGAGGTGGTGGCAACGTCTGGCGATAAGGGGCGGAGCCAGCCTGGCTGCCAGCAGGGCGATAACGGGGAGGGAAGTTAAAGACGGTCGGGGGGGCAGCAGGCGTGCCCGCTGTGCAAGTGTCGTGGTAACGGAAGCTCTCCGCGACCCGGAAGCGGTCGCCGAGTCGGGGGAAGCCGATCTCCCTCCTTGGCAGGTCGCCGGGGGAACAGGTAGCAGGGCGGAGTTTTCACAGATGTCAGAGTTTGTTGGAGTCGGTGCGTGTGCGGCAAAAGCAGCATTCACAGCCCTGCCGCTCCAGCGCAGGTAAGGAGGTGGTAGAGAGAGGAGCCTGGAGCAGTCGCTCGGGGATCTGTGGGGAGCGTGGAGGTCGTGCCCAACTCTCACTGTACTGGACACAGTTCCACTACATTCCCCAGCTGACAAACAGGAAGCAAATATACAAAAACTCAATTATCAGCAGCTCTTTACTTGAGAATAAATCACATGAGCAAATGCTGTTGGACGCTGAGCACAGAGACATCATTCATTTTAGAGAGAACTTTCTGTGCAAACACAGTGAAAACAGGGCGATGGATTATTACGTACAGATGGGTCACCCACCAATGAGGATCATCGGTCGGTTCTTCATCTGAGAGATACTGAACATGCCTGTGGAGAGAAAGATACACACAATCACGCACTAAAGCAGGAAGAGGGCGTGGCCTGCAGCCGAGGCCAGCGTTTCCATTGGAGCCTGTGCAAAATGCTGCAGAGCAACAGTGTTGGTGGAAACGGTCCAGGGGGAGGACAGGAGGTGGGAGAGCGAGCCTCGGTGATCCTCCCCACTGGAGGAGGAGACAAATGGTACAAAGTACAAGACGACCAGTTATGAGGCACGAGGAACAGAGGAAGGGAACGTAGTGGAAGGATGGAGGCAGTGTCGGGTGTGGGTGGAAGAGCTGGAGCCAGAGGTATTCAAATACAAGACAGAGTCAAGACGAGCACTTCAGCTATGTCTTTCCAACTCGAAGATGTTGTACCTGAAAGTGATTAAAGGCTCACTGTGTTCTGAATTTAATAGTAAAGTGACAACCGAGAGATTGAGGGGGAAAATGTACTGAGCATGAATTACATTCTTCCACACTTCTTGCATGACGAGTCAGTTAAGAAAAGTCGGGTGACTCGCTAGTCTTTCAAAATACATCAGAAGAGTCGAAGACTTGAGTATGTGTGTGTGTGTGTACCTGTGAGCATATGTATTTGTGTGTGTGTACCTGTTAGCAAATGCATGTGTGTGTGTGTGCCTGTGAGCAGATGTACACGTGTGTGTATGTGTGTGTGTGTGTGTGTACCTGTGAGCAGATGTACGTGTGTGTGTGTGTGTGTGTGTGTGTGTGTGTACCTGCATGCTGTTTCTTCTTCCTCCCTACAGCCGCTCCTATAATTTGTAGAAGTTCCTGATCAGACGCTGATGAGCGCAGGGCATCTCTCAAAGACACCTCGGCGTTTCCAAACAAGCACACCTGCACACACACACACACACACACACACTTGTTTAGACAACCCAACGCACCTCACGTTTCTGACCAGTGAGTGGGAGGTGTGTTACAGCTGCAGCTCACACACACACACACACACACACACACACACACACACACACACAGGGAGACGTACCTTGAGGTTTCCGTCGGCCGTGACCCGTAGGCGATTGCAGGAGCCGCAGAAATGATCCGACATGGAAGTGATGAAACCCAGCTGACCCTGAAACCCTGGCACTCTGAACGCCTAAGTCCACGCCCACACACACACACACACACACACACACGTCAATCAAAGAATGTGTGTGACCCATCAGTCTCTGATGAACAGGGAAGTCAAGAAAAAAAAAAAACTAGCTTGATACTGGCTGCAGACTAGGCTAGAAATCACTTAAATAACATCTTGCTTAGGAGTGCAGTATCTGCAACTGTAATGTAGTAACATACTACTTGGGATACAATGGGGATACAAGGACCAGACAGAACAGAATTGTGTAATGGTTTAAGGCCACCCAAGAAAATTATATTTAAAGCTGTTCATCAGTGTATGAATTTGTATCAAGTATTAATTTCCGTGAAGTATGGTGAATTCTTTCAAGCTAATTTTAAGTGACTTGAGAACATAGTGTAGTGGACAGATGTAGGTCTTAACTGGCAGTGTAGTGGACAGATGTAGGTTGTTAATGTGTAGTAAACTGTTACTGAGCTGAAAGGGTTTTTTTTATCAGAGGTAAAGAAAACAAAAACATGCCTAGAAAACTACAAAATAAAATCTAATAACTACTAATAACTAAATCTAATAAATTAATCTAATAACTATTTTATTGTAGTGGTGGTCAGTTCTGCATTATAATACTTACAGACCTGATAAATAAATCATTTCCTAGACTTTTGTTCATTCTTATATCTGAATTATTTCTCAAGGTAGCGGAGTACAAAAGGCACAAGGCCAATGTTATAATTTGTTTTAATCAATGAGTGTGTTTGTAAGCCATTAGTTAATGGACTTCAGTGAGGAATGAGCATTAGGAATAACTCGTGAGGGGTATGATTTCGTCAGCATGCGTGTGCAGGCGAGCCGACCTTGGCTGTACCCGCCTTGTCCGCAGGAACCGCCTCCAAGTCAGGCCACTGCTGCTTAATGCGGTCCAGCATTTCCGCATAGCTCACCATCTTCTTGAAGTTCCACTTGTTGCCTGCAGAGGGAGCACGTCAAACGGTAAGAACAAGTGACATTTTAGAAATATTATTTAATACTGATATTAACGACCTTCACCGATTATTGATTTTCTCAATTTCCACATACTGTACAGTTACACATACATCCTTACAAAAATGGACCTCAAAAGTTATTCCAGAAACTTATATTTTATATATTTGGTTTATATTGTAATTGAGTTATATTGTGATATTCTTGATATTCTATTTCCATAACATTTTAATTAAGACATGAAACCTTTCTGGAAGAACAGGATCTGCAAAGAGCCGTCAGATGAGGTAAAGGTTACAATTTCTACAGACAGTTATTATTCAGCACATATTTACATGAATATATGTTGAATAATAATTGCCTATAGAAATTGTGAGAGAACGCATTTTTTATTTATTTTTTTATGCTTAAAATCTTATACCACTATAGCCTAAGTTCACATTCATAAACCTTGGCTGTCTTCTATGCAAATGTTCCCATTTAATAATGCCAGGCATCAAAACAAAAAAAACGAATAGAAATTAATCGGTTAAAGTTCACATGCAGCTTTAGCCTTTCTCAGTCTCGTTTCCTGTACAGTAACAAACTGCCTGTTGATTGTCGCAATTAATCACACAATTTAAACAGAAGCCATTTGGTGTTTCACAGTAAGCAAAAGAGTGAAATTAAGCCAAAGGGGGAAAATGAGTCATTATTTGCACGGCCTCCCTGTTCTCTGACAGACAGCGGCTTTGTAAAATGTCTCTAATCGGTGTGTACATAGTCATACTGGTTTCTTACTGGCCCTTATGGTTAGAACACTTCCCATTGAATTACAACAAGATGGCAGCTTCTTCTGTGCAGGACAACGACGAAATCCATGTTTTCAAAAGAACAGATGGAAGCAAATGTTTTAAAACTTAACGATGTCGGTAATGTATTTAATTGCTTAGAGATATGACCATTCCATTAGTCCATCAGTGATGCTATACGAACATAATACTAGACATTTGGTTCAAGGAGCACTATGGTAATTGGAGCCTGTAACCAGACGTGGAAAATCTAAATTCTGTTATTTTTTAATTCATTTATTTAAAATCACTGTCAAAATCAATGTGCTTGTCCATATTACACACGCTCTTATTTGCCTGCATGCTAGGTCAGCAGGCAGGGTGTGGGGCAGTGGTGAGGACAGCCTACCATCGAAGGGCATGTACTCTATGAAGCGCATGTCCAGAGGCTTTCGTTCAGTCAGGGCCACGAAGTCCAGCAGCTCGTCATCGTTCAGTCCCCGCATTACCACACAGTTCACCTGCCAGCAAAGGCAGGACACCTGCTCAACACACACACCCTGCGAGGCTTTCACCGCCCTCGCCCTGGCCTTCAACAACCCTCGGACCAAGGAAGGCCCCCGTGCCTAGTGATCTGTGACATGGACGCTATAGTCTAAGGCAGTTACAGTTCCATCAAATAGCACTGGCTGGTGAAACTACAGCGGCTGTCGGCCAAGGACTTCATTATCCAGTGCAGTGTAAGAACGTTCTAGAAGAGACTGTGCTATAAACAGCCGTCCTCTGAATTCTCATCAGTTTCTCTCTTACGGATGTTCAAAATAACAAAGAAAATTGGAAAAAATATCATCAAAATGGGAAACAGTTTGATGGTAAAACATTTGATGCTAAAATCTTTCATAAAATATGTAATGTTTTTACCTTAACTGGATTGTAACCCATTTCTATAGCTTTCTCAATTCCTTCCATCACCTTATGAAACCCTGTAGAAGAGGATTTTAAATATCAGTACACCAGATATTAGCATAGACAAAAAGGGAAAAAAGTGTTATTTGAATATAATAATAATTATTATTAGTAGTAATAATACTGTTAAAAGCACTTTTTACAAGTTTAAAGCATAGTCAAGCACAGATACATTTAGGCAAGTATCAGCAAGAATATTATTTCAATTCAACAGTTGTTTGCACCAATGGCTATCAAATATTTACAGCAACATGACTGGCTATTTCTGGCATTAACAAAATTAAGTTACCGATTTTCCAGGAGCGCACTGTTGATTAAATGGCTGTGTCAGTCATTTAAAAGTGCCAGACTGAAGCTTCTACGTCAGTGATCTCTCCATAAACAGGAACCCCATTAATAGCAGACGAGCAGTCGTGCACGGGAGAAGAGGCCAGAGCTAACTTCAGCGTGCCTTCTCCCTGGGCATTCTCCTGTGTGCCACTGATACTTCTCCTGAGCCAGACAACGCCATCTGTCTCCAGCACCGAGGTATCTGCCACCCAGGGCTCCAGCATGCTGTTACAGCATTTGGCTTTTCCAACAGCGCAGCAAAGCCGACAACGAGCTTAACCACTGATCGAGTGTTGGTAGAAAGCATCACTTCCACTGATATTTCGACCACACCGCTCCTGCCTGCTCCATCACAGCACCTCAGAGGCTACAGCCCGCCTACCTTTACGCCTGACGATGAACTCAAACTTTGCTGGCACTAACGAGTCCAGACTGACGTTAAGCAGGTCCACACCAGCCTTCTGTAGACCTGGCAGCAGTCTAGCAAGGTTCATGCCATTGGTAGTCACAGCAATAGTCTTCAGACCCTCCAACTTCCTCATTTCCGCTAGAGACAATAAATAAGACATCCTTATTTAATAATATAAAAAAACTGCTTTTTAAGAGAATCCATGTATAAGGAAAGCATTTTAACACATTTTCAATGTAAAAAGTACAAAGTTTAAGTCTTGCAGGACATTTGAATGACTTTACAAGACTGTTAATCATGGAAAGAGTACTCTTAAGAGTAGCACTTGATTGTTGACCAATCGGATTAAGGCTTACTAAGCAACTGAACTGTATGGGTGCTGCCCTTGGCCTCCATGAACATTTGAGTTTGAGCCCCAGTTTATAGCACTACACCCTTTTACTACCCTCCTGTTAGAACTGCAGTTAATACTTTTACCACACCATTAAAACCTGAACAGGGTGTACCATGGTTCAACAGTTGCTTTGGGAAATTGACAGAGCTAGACAAATTACATTTTTATCAAACATTGCATAAAATAATGTTAGAAATTATTATTTTAGTCTGGTCATAAAATATAAAATATATAAAATATAAGCTCTGTATAAAGTGTAAAACTCTTACAAAATGCCAGGTAGACACTGAAAGAGTTAGCATGCTGTAGTATATATTTGTCTCTGGTGGTACACAACCCTGGTCTGGTCCGCCCAGACCATTCCCAGCCCATGCCCAGCTCACGAATGTTTGGCTTACTGATGATGTGCAGGACATCAGGACGGATGAGGGGTTCTCCTCCAGTCAGGCGGATCTTCTCCACACCCTCTCGCACAAAGAGTCGAGCCAGAGTAAGCACCTCCTCGGTGGACAGGAGCTGTCCTCCAGGACTGAGTTTTACTCCTTCCTCAGGCATGCAGTACTGACCTAAGATCAGACAGCATCGCTCTGTATGTACACACTTATCTACTTCCTGACTAAAGCGCAAGGCCAGCTTCTAGTATGGATCAACCATGTTCTTCAAACTGATATATACAGTCAACACTTGAATAAACTGGAGTAACAGCCAGGTCATTATGGTCACTTTTGTCTTAAATTTCTTTCTAATAAATACTACAGTGCACAGACATGGTGAAACCGGAAAAGTACTTATTATTCAGTACTTATTATTTAATAAAGGTTATTGTTAGCTTTTTCCAGTCTCTAAATCAGAGATGGCAGTAAGAGTCTCTTCGATCAAACATTCCCTAATGTCCCTGCACAGATCATGCAGAATTAAGGCCACTCACAGCGGAGGTTGCATTTTTCTGTAAGGGAAATTCGCAGATAAGTGTGCCTTCGCCCGAAAGTGTCCGTGAGGAACTCGGAGAAGGGAGTGACGTCCTTCAAAACCCCGCCTGCCACGGCGCATTCCTGAACATGAAGGGGAAACGCAGAGAAAAGTAGAACATCAAAAGTAGGACAATGTTTTGCAGTGTATTCAAGAAGCTTCGCACCACCTGCTCTGGTTCAGGCTCCAGCTCAAACACCCACACATGTATAAGTTAAGATACAGGAGTTTAAATAGATGCCCATTGAAATGATACATGAAAACAATCATGCAAATTATGTCCAAGTATTATGTGATAGTTTTATTCATTAATTTATTTAATCCTGCCAACTCTCTCATAACTACATAGGCCTACATTTTAATAGTAGGACTTGTATAGTCCTGGAGATTCATTTTACACTTTTAACATACATAACAGAATAACAGATGTACTGTCTTTGACCTACACATGAAGGAACTAGTTATAACGCATCATTCATGCTTTTGTCCATTTCACAAATGTATTTATGCACTTCGTAGACAAAAACTGATGAGAAACTGATAAACCAGATAAGGTAAAAGTAACAACATTACTACAAGTGGAAAAAATAAAGGGGAAAAACTAAATGTTGCAACAAAGAAAAAGTATAAAATGTATAATAATTATTAATAACAACAACAACAATAATAATAATAATTAATAATAATATTGTTATTGTTATCATCGATGATGATAATAATAATAATAATAATAATAATAATAATAATAAAATGTTTCTGTGGCAAAGTGAGGGAGTGTAAAGATTTATTTTAAATATTCCAAAGGATTCTGCAGGCAATTCACAACTTCACAATTCACAAATGCATTTATTCATCTTTTATTAGATTTTGAGAAACATACCCGATTTTCCAAAAGCTGAATTATACTACTTGTGTAGAGTGACCTATATATCAAGCTGACGGAGGTTCATTACATGGTTTGTGGGCAAGAACCTGTGCATAGGTCATAGAAAAATACAGTAAGTCTGACCTAAACCACAGGCTAATGTTCTCCTCTAGATACACACACACACACACACACACACATATTTTATATTATATATATAATTTTTTTACAAGTATTTTTATGAAGACGCTCAAGATGTCTGCCAGGTTACAGCTTTATTTTTCTGATATTTTAGTATTTTATTTCGCTCTCCTTTGCTCTCCTTACTGTACTGCTGTCAGTACATCTACATCTATGGGACCAGCTATGGGATCTATATAAAGTGGTGAGTCAGCAAGTAACTTTGACCCAATGTAGCACATATGTCTCCATACCTGCTCCTCAAGCTTTCTTACCTGAAAGGTAGTTCCAAGCATTAATCTAACACACCTAACTATAATATTTAGAACATTGATGTGCAGGGCTGTTACTAAACGAAACAGGGTACAGATCCCCAGTAGGCCGGTCCCCTGCCACAAACTGGTCTAGCACTGAATCAATGACTATAGCTGAATCCATTTCAGTACTTTCATAGCACTGTTAAGTTTTACTCCTTATTATCTCAAGTTCAGAGTCACAACACAACACTTGTGTTCCTTTCCTCCGAGTGCTAATGGAAAACATGGGCTTCTTTCCTCGTATGAAGCTAACAAAAGCAAACATAAACGTGAGCTAATATGAAGCTCGTACTAAGTCGGTACTAATTGCAGCGGCTAGGTTATTTCTGAACCTTGGGTCTATGTTGGAGTCAGAGAGGAACAATCTTTGACTTTTAGCCTCTGACTGAGTATTTACTCGTTTTCACTTCACAACTTAAGTGTAACACAGTGATCTAAGACAGGCCAGGCCGCTTTCCTCCAAAAGGTGAAACTGACGTGCAGAAAATGTTTTTATTTCTAATGCATTTCTAATTTACGGAAGCGTATTGCTGCCAAGAATTCTGAAAAAAAAATTCTTCAGCATGTCGTTATTATGAGATCCTATGTCGTTATTACGAGATCCTATGTCGTTTTTACGAGATATGATGTCGTTAAAACGACATAGTATGTCGTAATTATGAAATAAACATCTCGTTATTACGAGATCCTA
>JAOYMR010000010.1:13315887-13329802 GCA_025802075.1 Tenebrosternarchus preto | reverse complement strand
GACAGAGAGAGAGAGAGAGAGAGAGAGAGAGAGAGAGAGAGAGAGAGAGAGAGAGACAGAGAGAGAGAGAGAGAGAGGCAGCAACAGAGGGATGGAGAAAGAAACATGAGGGTGATGAGAAGTGAGGTTCGTACCCAGTGGTGCACCAGAACGCTGCTCAGTTTATCTAGACGTGTGGATGACTCCATCACAGGACTCCCACATTCTGGGACAGATGCCTGAAGAGTTCTCTCAGAGATAAACCACTAATCATGGAAAGGGTCCCCATCAGTTTTCCCTTTAAATGATTTAGCCATATGGCACACAGTTTCTTTTTTCGATTTCCACAAGTTGAACTTGACTCTTGTGATATTGCTTGTCTTAAGATGTGCACCATTTATCTGTTTAATGCCACAGTGTCATCAAGAAGTAATGAATCACATTTTTGCAGCTTCTTGGACTGCAGTCCTCCTCTGCATACCCCCATAGCGACACTGTGACACACGTGGTGAATCATGGGAAAGCCCACACTGCTTGCTATTGCTTCTACATTAGGGTCTACATAATGGTCTTTGCGACACACTCGGCCACAAGGTTACCAGTGTGTGGAATCTACAGGCTCTCATCTTTTACTGCTAAAAACATTTTATTTCTTTACATACAAGTTATGATCCTCACAAAATGAAATATGAACATAAAAAGCAAATACAATGAAATGCCCTGAAAAACAGTGAAATATACTCAATCTTAACAGATTGAGACCATGCAGGAAGACCATGCTGCTGAGCAGTATTCTCCCATTACCTCTGATCCCTTAGAAAGGTGTAACATGTCAAATGGTTTGAGACAGTCTGCAAACTGAACGTGATACATTTCCCCTCTTGATGCGGGAGAATAGTCACAGTTCATCTTATCCTACGGTAACGCTCAGTAACTGTAGTCACTGAATGTGTTACCTAAAGATACAGTATTAATGAACTATTCCGGTTATTAAAAAAAATGGATTAATATATAACACTGCAGAATAAAGTTGATAGAGTTGGTGGCCGCTTATCTGACGCTGAGTCATGCTATGGGTGTGTCGTTGCGTTAAATTACAGAGTTTATTCCAGTAAGTCGGGAAGTGTATTATATTTAGAGATGGGGTCAGGATCGGATCCGGCGCCAACACATTCCATCCTCAAAGCCAAGGCAGTAGTGAGAATTCTGTTGCATTCACACATCCCAGAAAGATTTGTAACGGAAAGGTGATTTAGCAAGAACAACATTATTTACGGCAAGCCTTCTTGTGTTGGAACGCGTCATTTCTGGAAACACTAAATGATAAAATGAATTCCAAGGCAGTGTCTGTGACGTTAGTCGGTATTGTTTATTTAACAGTGTTCCAAGTGGAAATTAAAGTTACTTCGGCCAAACGTGGGTTCTGCATACGAACATCACCACCATACGAAATGACATACGAAACATAAACAAGTTAAGACACTGATTAGCTATCATTTAGCTGAGCTCGTCCGTTCCTGGTTATCCATCCATCCATCTTGCTACCCATGTGGCGTTCTATTTTATGTAAACCAAGGAAGAAACGCGAAATCCGGTACAGGCCAACTCGAACTAGTGACAGCGCAGCAGTTTTTCCGGAAACTAATTCCTTTTTCCTTACAAATCGCAGCGAGGATTGAAATCTTTCAAGTTTTCTACTTGTTTAATTCTTAGCAGCAGACTTCTGCAAGCTTTCAGGAACTGACTCGAAAATCCTGGAGTATTTGGAATTCGAAGTAAATTCCAAATACTCCAAATACGTTGCACGCCCCGCGTCGATCCATGCCAAAACATGATGTTTGGATTGCTTCAGTCTAAAGAAACGTTGTTTTTAAGATTTTGTAAGCGTTTGTATAAGCGGGAAAGCCGCTTATATAATTCTGATAATATATACACAATATATCCAATGGGAGTGGCGAGTTTCTAGACGTGCCAGGTACGATACGAGATTAAAATACCACTGTCTTGAGAACAACCTGTTGATTATGCCCTAGTGAACAGACTGCCGTCTATTTTCACGGCGCCCCGGAGTGGCTAAATTGGTGTAAAAATACCAAAGGCCTGACGTAAAAAGTACAAGAGTATCTTTTTTCCTTTCCCTGTCTTTCTAACTATAGGACAAACGTACTATCTTTTCACAACGTAACATCTTTTTGGGTGACGGTGGTTGTATTATAATTACTATAAATGTAAATAATATGAAGCAATCATGATTATTAACAAGCTTTTAAAATATTTGGAAAAGCGCACGTTCCAAAAATACCACCGATACCTAAAACCGGGGTCTCCTCCTATTCGTGCACAATCGTCGCTCTTAACGTGATTAAGATTTAAGTACAAATAAACAAAACGCCATGTTGTACACAAACGCATCTTCAAATATCGCCCAGAAGCTGGCAATAAAATTCATTTTTAACAGACAGAAGCGCGGTATTTCCAGGCAGCCTTCGTATTCCGATTCGACACTGGCTTACGCTCCGCTTACTTCTTACAGCTGTAATGGCTCGTAGTCTTTATTTGTCAGGGGTACATGGGTTCAGACCGATCTAAGGTCAGAGCCAAATTACCCTGAATATTATTTCGTAGTTCACAATAATAGCTATAACACCGGAAGTATAGACCATCCTGTGGTCACTATGTGCGCAGTCTAGGTGGGCCAGTTTCAGATTTACGCACAACACCCACGCTTCTGCTGCAGCCTCACTTGATGGCATCTCTCCGCACCCTCGTCCAAGGAAACATAATGCAATCGCCAACAGGCACGTTCAATATAACATCTATGAGACCAGCCAGGTTATTTATTGCCCAATAGTCCACATTTATTCGTGCCATTTGTAAGATGGATCCCTTTAAAATGAAATTGTCCGTTCAGAGAGACGCAAATGTGAGTTTTGAATGCAAGTTCCGCGTATTTCATGTACTTCATGTAGGCCTGTGGCATTAAAACGTTTGAATTACATGCTGTTAGTATCGTCATTAGTGTCAAGATACATACAATTCCCGCTTTAAGACTTAACAGAATTTCGATGTCTTTAGAAGCGCCCAGATGTCTTACAAGTAGTGTTTAATAGAGTTTTAAGAGCGACGCTCGTCTGCTCTAGTTATCCTTGCTTTGAGTTCCTTCAGTTACATACCAGTGACATCGCAATCATGCCCGAACCAAGGGTGAATTAAACTCGACAAAGAATACTGAAACTGCCGATAGCGCTAGCAGCTGAGAAAGGAAACAGACAGTTCACATGGCTTGGATCCCTAGTTACTTCTCGGGAAAACAATACTGTGCGTAAAGATCTCAGTGAACTCAACTGTTTCTCATTACGCGTGGTAATACGACATTACCTGATAGCTTGAGGCAGAGATCGGACTACCGATTGTACTGCTCCCACTTGTGAACGACTCCGGTTGTGCCGGGGAAGCGCTACTGCCGCGGGACGACGTGTCGTAGTTCCCGGAGTAGTCCTGGTACATGATCCAGGAAAAAAGGGAAATTTCAGAAGTTGGTAGTGAGTTCCGACACGTTTAGAGTGTCTTCTTTGGGAAAAGCACTTCCAAGCAAAGCCACAGTGGATCTCCTTAGCGTGAACTAAGGTTCATTAAAATTAGGCTAATATCCAAATAATTATAAATGGTCAAACAGGTCTATCAAATCCGGATCCTAGGAACGACTTAAATTATATCTTATAACCAAAGATCACCATTGCAAGTGTTCATTTAGTCCAATATATAGGTTTTGATTAAAGATGTTTCCCGTTGTAAACCTAATGACTAATAATACTTAAATTGTTCTAAAAGAATCAGCTTAAATGAAAATGTCTCTTGTGCACCTACTTTCTGTAATGAACTCAGTGCTCGCGCAGCTTAGTCCTGTTTAGCCCGTACAAATGACTCACAGGAGCGACTTCTAGTTTGTAGAATTTTTTTTTTTTTTTTTTTTTTGGCGACCAACTTCACTTCTGCTAGCTCGCTCTATCTAGTTTTGCCGGTCACACCGAAGGATGACTCACTTCAATGGCACTACTGTGCTTTGCAACTGCTTATCAACGCCAACTACGTCTACGCGCAGAGGTCTTAACCAATCATACGCAAACATAGGGGTGTAGATCACTAGTAAGATAAGAAATTCTGATTAATTAAAATATTTTTTTTATTTATAATGTCAAAAAATACAAATATTATGCCCATATAAATAATGTATCAAAACGCAATATTAGCTAAGCGCGATTAATGTTAATTTCGAATACCACTGTACGTCCCTTTGTCTTATTTGGTGTCGACCATTGACGTAGGTTTCCAAAAATGGGCAGTTGCGTCAAACACACGCGCATGGGTTTCCTTGGTAAAGGCATGGTAGAGTCGCATCAGGGATTCCCTCCCTCTTTCCGCACCTTAAACTTCCTCCTAGTGTGGACTGGTCAACATTCGTGTAGGGTAGAATAACTTCGGATATACGAGTGAGCGGTTATATTCAGTCCTGCTGATGTTGTCTTAAGCCTAGGCTAGTAGACTATGTGTAGGTTATTTTTTTTAATTATGCCTAATTTATAAAATCTCGGGATGTTTAATGAGGCTTTTGTTTTCTTTCAGAGTCTTGGTCGGTGTGTGTGAGATAGGGATGAGGGAGAGATAGATAACTAAATCGAGCGAGCGAGAGAGAGAGAGACAGAGAGATATAGCGAGATGGTGGTGATGCTGATATTGAATATAACTATTTCATTTCATTCAGGTAATTTGATTGCGTTAAACTAAGATCAGTTTTTTTCTTTTTGTTTATTTTATGTTTTGTTGTTTTTTCTTTTTTCTTTTTCTTTTTTTTTCTTTTTTGCTCTGGGGCAGGTGAAATGGGATTCATACACATCTACATTGGCGTGAGGAGCAGACAGATGTCGCTGGTGGTACAACAAGATTAATTGGGGGAAGGGATGTAATACCCAGAGAATACCTCTACTGGGTCCAGAGTCATGTTATTTAACTAAAATATACCGAAACTATAGTATAAAAATCAGAAATAAGGTCTAGTACACAAAAACAATGCGTGTTGCTGATATGTTGCTGGTGGAGTGTTGCTGATATGCCACCAAAAACGATTTTGTATGGGATCAATTCTAAATATAAAGATCAAGATGTTTATATAGATCACAAAATTCTTGTGCATATAGGTTTACTCTGTGTGGTTCAACAGAATGCATGTGGTTTGACAGCATGCATGCTTGTGATGACGTTTATGCTAATCTTTCACCAGCAGTTAAATGGTCACCGTGACAGTGACTCAGATCCCTTTAAACATGTTCAAAAGAGCAAACATGTTTTATTAAATCGCATGTACAGCTAATACAGAAGTACAAAGTGGCACGTGCGCGCACACACACACAAACACACATACATATAAATGGTTTGTGTACGTGTGCGCTATTTTAAGTAACGACAGAAATACATTTAGGGATCCTACCCCGGAGTGCAAAGCAGGTGGAAACTGAAAGATATAACTGACGTGTCCGCTAAACCACAAAAGTTTAACTATAAAGTAGCGTAATTGCCCTTTAACTTACACCATCCACCTTAAGTTAGGTTACTGCACATTATCCTAAAGCAGGTCGGTTCATATTTGACATGCCGTAGGATGATGTCTTAGTATTAACATGCCATTTTGCTGTAACTCAACATGGTATTGACACGCTGTCATTTGCGGCGCTGCTATCTTGTATTATTTGTTTGTTTGTTTTTGTTTTTTTTATGCACGGTATAGGTCGTGGTGGACCACGGTCAGCAGGGCATGTTCTGTGTCTGTTATTTGATACCTCGGATAAGCATTATGGAAAAGAACAAGGCTCTAGGTAGACCGGGGCATCAATGACGCGCGTTCCTTGCCGTTTCGAACGTCATGCGGCATCTGGCACAGTTATGATCTCTCTTCAAGTAGGGAAACAGAATTAAAGCGGACCGCATGGCGAATTAGCGCCGAAATCCACATTGGTCCAAAATCGATGGCTACCATTAATAGCTCAGGTACGTGAACATGCTCCTGGTAATCGTATTCCTCTGCTCTAATACGCATGGAGTCTACTGTGTAGCCAACAAGGCACATAGACGTGAGTGGGCTACAAAGGTTTGAATAGGAAAGGCATTTTACCAATCGCAGAGCATTCCTCTCCTGCTCATCAGTTTTAGATGTAAAACATAGCCATTACACTTGGTTACAACCAGTTTGTTAACAACTGGTCAGATGAGGAAATCTCGATGCTAGGACACCGAATTAGTTTAATTAACAGGACTGAGGTAGAACACCACTGTCTAGAGTTAGGGTTAGGAACAGATATAATGCACGTGGAGATTGATGATTTATGTCACATGAAGACCTGACGATACATATTTATCTTGCAGCTGGTTGAGTGACCAAATCTCACCTACTGAAGTAATGGGACACTTCTGTGATTAAAGGATTAACCCTCTAACCCAGTTTATATCATCAGACATATTCCTGGATCTTAATCTGATAACCCTTTACACTCGCAAGGGATGACAACCCCCCAACTAACAAAACAACCTAGTATTTTGAGAGGCAACATGAGTTTTGGCTACAAAACCCATGGAAAGATTTTTCACAATGTAGTCTCTTTAAAAACTCTATTCCTTTTTACACCAATTTTACTGCTGAACTGTCAGTCTTTTTCTTTTTTTGGCATTGGAGGTGCTTGGCAGTTCCCTGTTCAGCACTGTTCTCCAAATGAAGTGTAAATGTAAACACCTTGAGCTTGAGCTGTGTTGGATGGTCCTGACAGCACTGGCTTAAATGACCTGCCAGTATTTGAGTGTCACCGACTGAGGCCTGAGTGCAAATACCTTGCGGATTACAGAGCGGTAAGGACAGCTGATATAGATTAGCCACCCAAATATCTCTTCAAATTTTATTTGCAGGTTTCCTTGGCAACTAACACAGAGCAGTGCAAAAAAACAGCAGACAGCCACAACGTGAACATTCCAGGCCTTGGGGGGATATGAGACTCTGGGGAGAGCAAATGAATTCATGCTACATCATTTCCACTAATTAAGCTAATTGCATTACAGGATAGTTTGAGACAGCACTGGGTTGTATTTTGTGCATAACCTACCTGGCATACCATTTCCCTGGCTCAGGTAATGCATTCCACAGAAAATTAGTGAGGCAACCAAACTAAGTTTCCTGCATTTCATTTTGGCTACTGTCATTAACCAAGGCACTAGGTAGATCAGGAATCAGAGTAGCAAAGCAGACCAACATTCAACATGTGTATGAAAAGAAGTTACTTTATATGTTCCTGTAGAATGCAGTTACTTCTATAATTACTGAACACAGGGAGAACAATGTGGGCACTGAAATCCCCAAACCAAATAGCTTGGCAACAGAATATGTGTATTTATTTGTTTATGAATGAAGGGAAAGCTAATGACCTCTCTCCAGTGACTCAGTGTTGTCATGGAAGCTGGCATTCAACAGTCTTCTCCTAATGTGTCTACCAAAAGCACTTTTCAAACTCGGAACTCTATCTCAACAGGCATGAGACGATCGAGGGCAGTATTTCCGTTATGACATCATTCTGTCTCGTCACTAAACAGTGTAGTTCTCTGTTTGTCTTTAAGCCCCAAATCGATGACAGGAAATGCTGAGCTTCACCCTAGAAAGTTGGTACCAGTGCTAATGTAATGTCCTGACAGGCAGCATGTGTGTCGGAGCTGTGGTTTTTTTTCGAGAATGTACCATTAGTACAAACGGCTGACTGTTCCTGCTACAATGGAAGGAAGTGCGTCACCAACGCACGGCGCGTACGAAACAAAGAGTGACGGAACGGTGTACTGGCTTCTTAAAAACAACGAGGGGGGGTTTGGGGCCAGGGGGACGCTGGCGGGCTATGGAAGAACTGAACGAATGGAGGAGAAAGAGAGGAGAGGTGTGGGGGGGGGAACTACAAAACAGGACAGAAAAGTGTCAGAGTCGGGCCCACTCTCCGGTGTGAAGGGTCTTCCCGTAATCAAGCGTGCTCGGTCAAGGGAACTATGACCCATCACAGCAAGTGTGCATTCCGAGAGCAAGGCAGAGGAAAGAAACGCTCTTTCGTTTACCTTTTTTTTTTTTAAATTCTAACTTGGTCCTGTAAGACATGGAACACAAAGGGGAAGTTTATTTCTGGCTGCCAGCGTTGTTGTTCCATAAGATGTACAAGCAATAAGAAAGGGATGGGGGTGTACCTTGTAGAGCGGAATGCTAATGGATTTGCTCAAAACAAGTGCACCTCTGTGTGATTCTGTGATCTGATAATGTTCCTGTAATGCCATCTGCATCCTGTCTCTGTGTCCGTGTACCGTAGATGGCTGGAATGCAAACTTAAACGTGTGAAAAGACTGAAAAGAAAGTCCGAAAACCAGGTGCAGCTTATCGTAAGATATTTCAGTGGTGAGACGGGGAGAGGATTAGGCCAATGTGGGTATACATGGTTGATTTATCAATAATGTCAATAAAGCTTTGATAGTTTTAAGGAATGTAACTTTCATTTTCTGTGTATTTCATGTTTCTTAAAATGAATGATTAAATATAAATTATGAATAAATTAATTAAGGAATACTTAAGGAATGATTAAATGAATAAATATAAATTAAGGAATACTTATCCACCAGTGTTTTATCACATAGTTCCTTCAACATTGCCATAGTCAGATGGTGGATGTGCTTATGTAGGAATGTGAATATAGTATTTGTTATTTTACTCACTATCCTAGGAGAACTCAGCAGTGTGTCATGACAAAGATGGGACCCAAGTTAGTTTAGTTGTGGCTGTAGATAGTTTAGTTAGTTTAGATGTGGCCCTAGTAAGTTTAGCTAGTTGTCAAAATGTGCTAAACTTAAATGTCTGTCAGAAAATCAGAGTTGATATTTGACATGATCCCCATCTCAAGCATCTACTCTTCACCTTCTCTCCTCGTCTTATCAAACTTCATGTTTCATCTTGTTCTTAACAATATAAATAGGAAACAGAGCTTCATGCACACAATACCCAATGGCGATCTTTCCAACCATGCTCAGCCTGCAGGTACAGGTGCATTAAACATCACTTATCTCTGCCTGTGAAGATCTCATATGCGGCCTCGACAAAACAAACAAAAAAAGGAGGGTTAAAGAGAAATGGATTTTTTTTAATCTGATTGACTGATTCTGGGGGGAAAAAACAAGTAAAAAAAACCTGCTTTATTAGCCATTGATACTTCTGCTTTCCATAATAGGAAGACTGTGCAGTAACCACATCTACACCTGGTGGATGGAGAGGCAGAGAGGGTCACTGCAGAGCGAGGAGCTGTGGGTTCCAGTCCAAGCTTTCTCCTCCTCCTCCTCTTCCTCCGCAGCCATGGCTTATAGCTGAACTGCGGATCACTGTGTGCGTTGCAGTGTGGAAAATTTAATCAGGCAGCCAAAGGGACTTTTCCACCTGTTGTGGATCCCTTGGGTCTCTCCAGCCCTGGCCTTGTCTGAGCTCGCTGCTCGCTCTCTGCCCAAATCCCCTCTGGATGGTGTTTAGTTACTTATGCAATATAGTGAAAGATCTTCCACAGTGCTAAAAGGTCCTTAGTGTAAAGCATAACCAGTGTCACCTCGCTTTAGTGATACCAACAGTAAAAGACCAGATGAAACCTTTGTGCTTTAGTTTTTGTGTCTCCCATCATCTAAACATTTAGGCAAAACATGCAAACTAGTTATAATTGTTTGTGATCATAGATTTAAACCATGTTAATCCTCCCCCCTGACACATCTAAACTGGATGGAGATCCTGCCTTTGACCTTCAGTTTGCATTGATCATAATGAAATATTAAAATGTCTGATTAATACTCCAAGAGGAAGCATATATAGTGAAAATAAAATGGGGCCAAGAATGGAACCCTGGGGTACTCCACAAGTAAGGTCTGCCTCCGATGACCTTGAGTTTCCAATAGCCACCGAAAATTTTCTATTGGACAAATAAGATTAAAAACCAGTCCAGCGCAGTCCCTGTAATGCCAACCAATTCACTAAGACTAATAGCATGGTCAACTGTATCAAACGCAGCACTAAGATGAAGCAAAACTAACACTGACACCTGGCCAGAGTTAGAGCACATTAAAAGGTCATTTAAAATTCTTACAAATGCAGTTTCAGTGGTATGTTTTTTTTTGACTGAAACTTTTCAAAAACACTGTTTGCCTCCAAAGCTTGCACAAGTTGATCAAACAACCTTTTTTAAAACTTTTGAAATAAAGGGGAGTTTAGAGATGGGTCTAAAACTAGAGCAGTCATTCAGGTCAAGGCCAGGTTTCTTAAGAGGAGGCTATACACAGGCTACTTTAAGGCAATCCGGAAAACACCCTGAGGTAAGGAAAACATTTTCAATGGAAAACAAATGAGCAAATTGTTTGTAATCGTAGATTTGAACCATATTAATCCTCCCCCCGACGCATCTAAACAGTACTGGATGACCTTCAGTTTGCATTGATCATACTTGCCAACAATTAAGATTAACAAAGTAAAAACAAAATATTGTTCATTATAATCTGTATCTGTTCCCTGGTGGTGTAGTGGCTTTCAGCACTCTCACCCCAGCTCTACCAAATTGCCACTGTTGGGCCCCTGAACAAGGCCCTTAACTCTCAACTGCTCAAGACATATACAGTCACAATTGTAAGCTGCCTTGGATAAAAGTGTCAGCCAAATGCTGTAGCTGTAAATGTTCAAACCTTTCCGTAACTATAAAATGTTTCATACAGGCATGGGACTTCATTCAAAGATGATGGTGTCTCCACAGTGGTAAATTTGTTTGGGACAGGGAACAGTGAGACCCTTGGCCTCCTGCTTGTACATTATGTCTGTGTGACTCTAAATCTGCCAGGTCCATCAGTGCGAAAGGGTGTCAGAACACATGCTTCACCCTGACAACTTCCTGACAACCGGCACTCTGTCAACCCTGCCCCTGACCACCAGCTAGGTAACCCCACCACAGGAATGCTCACCACCTGGGAGAGGGGATCGCCAGGAGTGATGGTAAGTGGGAAGAAATGGAGCGGAGGGGAGGGGAGGAGAGGGAGGGGATGAAGGGACAGGCAAACAGATTAAGTGAAGGGTAAAGGTGTTCATTTTTCTTTTAGGTTTTCTCAATAGTGCCTGCTTAGAAATAACTACAATCACAGTTAATGTATATCATTGCAAAAATAAATATTTGGATTAAAACCAAACAAAACTGCAATATACTTGCATGATGTGCTTTATGTGACATTACATAAAGCAGGGAAAGAAGGGTGGTGATGTCCACCTAACAAAGGCAAATGAGATGGTGATAGACCTGCAAATCAGTGACCTTATCTTCATCAGTGGAGCTTGAAACTGTGACTCCGTAACACAGCTGGAAATGATCCATCCCAAATGGAGTGTCAATCCCTCTTAATTCCCAACTGAAGAGCATAAAAGCCAAAAAGCTCCATGCCAGGGATGAAGCACCTAAGGGTTTATGCTTCTGCAAATCCATGACAGGTTTAAATCGAATGCTTGTGATCACAGCCCAGAGGAAGACAGACGAAAACCTGCATTCGACTTGTCAAACCCCTGCTTTTGCCCCCTGCAAAAAGCAAAAAAAAAAAAAAAAAAAAAAAAACCATTTAACCCCCCCCCCAAAACAAACAACCCTTGTAAACACCCACCCCAACAGAATGAGGAGGAGACAGAAACCCGGCAGCACCAGATCCAGGCTGTGTTTGATCCGCTTAGCATGGCTTTCTCCTGCCTTTTGATGCATGGCTAGGAGGAGAGTAATTAGCAATTAACAATCAGGGTTTAGAGACTGGAAGTTATTATCGACCAGGAGGGAAAATATCTTGCATGTTAATGAGGAGAGTGGTAGGATATCTATGTGTTGTGATATAAGATGGAAAAAAGCCACCAGAACACTAATTCTCTCACTTCCATGACATCTCGGAGGCCCCCCCCCTCCTCCCTAGCAGATCAAACGAACTGCAATAAAAGGCCCCAAATCCCTCAACTCTGACGCTCTCTCTCAAATTAGCTAAGCCTCTCAGCTCCATTAGCCCAAACACGGTTCACGTCAACAAACCCAGCCGCACACCCGCGTGCTGCCGCTGAAATCCCCGTTCTCCCTCCCCCGACAGGACGAGTAAGAGGGAGAAGAACTCTCTCACTAATGCCACTCGTTGTTACAGGACAAAAAGTATTCCAACAGTCAGTCAAACAAAAAAAAAGTTTTGTCATCAACCCCCAACCATCCTAATGTTCGTCTACAGTTACTTTTGTCGTTGTGCGTGTCTTTATTGTCAGTGGAATATGACAAATTAAAGAGGCTGTGAGGAGGGAAAGAAATCCTACAAAAAAATTAAAAAATACCCGCTTGGGAAACTCTGTGGCGGTAAACAAGCGTCTCCCAGCCTTGCTGACGTATCCAGGCCTGTGCTGGTTTCTCCGTTTCGCTCCGATAACCTCCCACACATGCCGCTGCCTTGTCTGCTCCATGTCTCCAGGTACGAGGCCTGATTTAAGGTGGCAGTGAAGATTCTCAGTCTCTCCTCTCTTTTCCTCTGCACCAGAACTCCTCAGTTCCCTCTGTATGATTCGAGTTTCACAATCAAGTGGAACGGCCATCTCTCGGAATGCGTACGTTATTTATTTATCGTTTTGCTTTTCTTCGCGAAGTTCCTCGCAGGCTGCATTTCTGAGGAAAGGCGAGGCAGTGTGTGACTGCCGCTTTGATCGAACCCAGCCTCAGGTGATCGGGCCTAGGAGCTCGCGGCTTCGTGGGAAACCTGAGGTTTCCGTGCACGTCTTTATAACAGAGCAAACACAGCTCAGAGCGGTGTGAGGAGCCTGCTCCTCTCTGAACCCTGAACAGAGCTGCCATGAGAGAGAACGGCCAGCAGTATCCTTACCACACCACTTTTCACCCTACTTTGCTTCTGGGAGTTCAGCAACAATGTTTTTTTTTTTTTTTAAACAAATAAACAAACAAACAAACAAAACATTAGAGGAGTCTGAATTTCAACCTGTGGATTGTGACAGCTGGGGCACGTTGTTAACGGCATTGTTAGTTACGCTGACATAATAAATAATCGCAATCATATTTCATATGTGAACAAATTCATGGCTGACTTGTTGCAGGTTGTTTCAGAAATGTAACTTGTGTAACCTGTGTAAAATGTAACCTGAACGTCATATGAAACCGTCCTCAACAGCACTGGAGTTGCATGGGGATATTCCATAGGGCACAGCACTGTTCCGGAATGACAGACCCACGGTAATTAACAAATATAAGCATCATTTAGGTTGCCAAGCTTCTTATTTTCTTCGGCCTGCTGCCACAGAGATGGTTTAAATAAGGCAGGATTAGGGGATTTAATGTATCCACAGCCAAGTTGGCAGGCAAGACCTCTGTACTAAAAGTAGATAGGGGGGGGAGGGTTTGGAGGGGACTGCATCTCCAGAGAACCTGAACTACACCTTATTACAGGGCTACCAATCAGTGCCAGGACAGGCAGATAGGGCCCTTCTACCAACTCATCACACCAATATGTGAAGTGATTATGTGTAAAACTCCAAAATGGTTCTATACATCACTGTAGATATTTAGAACAAAAATACCCTGAAGTGACTGACACTGGTCCAAAAAGCGCTTAAACATATTCACCTTTTATTATGTGCATAAGATCAACCAGGCACAGTTATTTCATGTAAAAGGGAAAGATGACAAACAGAAAGGAAACAGTGTAACTATCCGCTGATGCCACTCACTCGCTCAGAGAAGCAATTTCAATCCATTTCAGTGTGTTTTTTTTTTCTTTCTTAAGAAATAAAGGCCAGAGCTCCTGCAGTAGATGAGGCTAATTAGGAAGCAAATAGATAAAG
>JAOYMR010000010.1:13275176-13286694 GCA_025802075.1 Tenebrosternarchus preto | reverse complement strand
AGTGAGAGAGAGAGAGAGAGAGAGAGAGAGAGAGAGAGAGAGAGAGAGAGAGAGAGAGAGAGAGAGAGAGAGAGAGTTCAAAGGCTTAGAAAGATAAGACAAGAGGAATGTGCTAGCGTGTCTGTATGAGCGGGCGTGTCTGTTGGAAGCTCATGCTTGTTTACTTTAACACTTTGTCACTCAGATCTTTAAATGCAGAGAAATTATTCCTCTACTTAATACATTGTCATTGGAAAGAACTAACCCTGTAGTTTATCCCATTAAATGCTACACAACAGGTTCCTCTAAGGCTCAGAAATTGAACAAAAACAAACAAACAAAAAATACTGAACAAAAACAAAAGACTGCAGACTGCAATGTACATTCAACTGCACACGCTTCAAATTCATGTTGGACAAAAGGCTTTGTTTGTATAAAAATTCAGATATGGTCAAGAGCAAAACAGAGCAAAACAGTTCTGGAGTGTTTTTGAGACGAGCCCCCCCCTCCCCCCTGGCCCCTGGGAGATTAGATATCAGCTGAGTATGTTGATTCTAATGGCTAAAATGTTAAACATGTCAGTGCTCTCCTTACAGGCATGTTCAATATTGACTGAGCTCTCTGAAAACAGCAGCTCACCTAAGGAAGTTAATGGCATTCGAACCTTTTCTCGTGTTCTACAGGAGGAAAAAAAACCCCAAATGTTCTGTGGCTCGGTGAGATCAGCTGGTCGATTCAGATTCTTTGACCTTAATTATGACTGCTCACAAACGTACATCAACACAAACCAACACTGATTAATAGCGTGACAGAGCTGTGCGGCTGCAGTCGGCTTCACAGGGAGCCATCATAACAACAGCAGCAATAAACAGGTTTTTTTTGTGTGTGTGTATATATATATATATATATATATGGCAAGGTTTTTCAACAAGGTTTACATGGTGCTTTACAGGGTAGAAATAAAACAGGAGGTGAAAGGGCAAGTAAAGCACAGCCCTCGGCCCTCTAACCTGCATTTAGCTGGAGAGAAAGAGAACGGTGGGACTTCAGATTTTTTCCTCCACGCACGGATGCATTAGCATAGCGAACAAGTGCCTCCCGCGCGGAAGATCAGGCTTTAAGAACAGCAGAGGACGACCCCTCTCCTAACCCCTAGCGAGGCCTGGGCCTGTCCAGCACCTGACCTGGGGAGAAAGATCAAACGTGCTCTCCGAGAAAATAAGAGTAAAGTCTGGAAAGGCAATGTGGCTCTTTCTTTAAGACATACAAATATAAAGGCTAAACATCACATAAAAGAAACCAGTAACGTGTATATATATATCCTGTGCAGGATAAAACATTTGTTAAGCTGTGGCAAAGACACACTGATTAATGCGCCTGTAGCTAAAAAAAAAAAAAAAAAAAGGTATGGTGAAATTCCACACTAGGGTTAACTCTTAATGCTGTCGAGAGAAAGTCAGCATTGCCAGCACTAGTCATACACCCATTCCACCAACCCCTCAGGGCCTCCCATCCAGCATACACCCGCAGGCTCGCACCCACCCAACTATACACACACACACACACACACACACACACACACACACTATCTCATGGTCACGGCAATGCTTCTAGTTTAAAATCCAAACATCTCCTTAGCTATCTGAACAGAAGCCAATCGCACTGTTTATTAACTCCTACCCTACGGATGCTCAGGAATTCAATCTTCATTCGCTGTGCCTTTCAGAAAACATTTTCACTGCTGTTCATGGTATTGCTATATTTGAAATTGTAATCAAGATTTAAATTGGCACGGACATGCATGGAATTAATTGTTACATAAAAGTTGCCTGATATGGTATTTCAAATGTCATTCTTGTTCTTGTGGGTTATTAAACTTAACAGGAGCAGGATTTAAAAGAGAAAATAAAGATGAAAGAAAAAAGGGGAAAAAAATGCATGTGCACTTAGCAGTGAACCTTCTGTCCTTAAATACATACATGGGTTAAAGAGAGAAGAAAAAAAAAAGCATGGAGAAATGGCAAATCTACCAGCTGAAAAAAGGAGAGAAATCGGGTTGAGATAAAGAGCCGGATGGAAGCAGCTGAGAGGAGCTACAGCAGTGAGGTCTGACGAGCCTCCTCACCCCACAGCTCCACTGACGAGCCTCCTCACCCCACAGCTCCTCTCCTGACTGCTGTACTTTGAACGCATTTAAATCGGGGGGGGGGTGAGATCATTTGAAAATAAATGAGAGTAACACCAAGTGGACATCCGTGGCCTAGTTCCTTATTTAAACAAGAGGAGGAGGTGGAGGGAGGCTGGGAGCAGTGGAGAACATGGAGGTTGCTCCAGGACAGATCAGCACCGTGAGCTATGGGCTGCTCTCTTAGGAGTGCACGACACCAACACGAGAACTTCGTCTGTTCTTTTTGGTGGTGCAGCTCTTAGTTTCCCCTTGTTTTTTCTTAGCTTTACATAATAAGGTATCCAAAAAGCAGGAATTCGGCTTGGAATCCATTGTCCTGAGCAGCAATGGAGGCAGGATGGGGTAAGGCTGGACGTGTACTTGCTGGGACAGGCCGGCGGTGAGCGACTGAGCTGCACCTCACACGTGCAGTGCTCTCTGATCTCCGCTTACGAGAGGCGCTATTCACACGCGAGCAGGAATACCGCTTGCTCAGCACTGAGACCTGCTGGCATGGAATGGCCCTTAGGGAAGACTCCGAAAATCGGAAAAGGTCGGCGGGGTGTTTGAATAACACCTGCGGTCCCTCCACACGGAGCGAGTGGCCGGAGCACGACTGCCCAGCTGTGGATCGGCAGCATTCGAACACTCAGAGTGAATCTCGATTTGCAGAGTTTAATGATGCAACTTGGCTTCCATATATGTTAGTATGTCGCTTCCATATATGTTAGTAGTAAGAATGTCGCTAACTTGACATGCTCTGAAAGTTCAGGCTCTTGGGCTCTCTTTGGCAGCACATATTATGAACAGCATATAGACATTTGCATACAAGATCTAGGAGCATCTCATATTTTAGAATATGTCTAATCCAAGGTAGAGAACAAATGTCAGAAGGGTAATAGGTCCACACGTACTTTTCTCCTAAATAAACCAGAAGATGTAGGAGAGTATTATGCCTGAAGGTTCCTTTGTCCTCCCAGAAAAAGAAACTGCTGATGCCTGATATCATCATTACACCACACCAGTGTCATCCTGCCTCCCCGTGCACTCCTCCTCTCCGCCTCTCAGCCAGCACAGGCTTCGCTCTTCTGACAGCCAGGCCGCTCCCCGGGGGCTCGCGAGCCGTTTTGGGAAGGTAAACATGTCCAGCTCGGTGAGCTAAAACCAGTGAGACGGAGCAGAGCAGGCGACGGTCGCGCCGCACGACACCCGTCCCCAGAGCCTGATCACGACCTGGACTGGGGGCTGGAGCTCAGGCTGGGGGGCTGGAGCTCAGGCTGGGGGGCTGGGGGCAGGGGCCCTCAGGACACCCACACACACACCGGTACCACGGGCCGACGCAAGGGGCCAGAGATGCACGCTGTCGAGCTTTGTTCCAACAGCGGCGCGGAGGAGGGCTTTAGGATTTTTAGCCGTACATTATGAGGAGAAACTTGAAGGGGATTCTGCCATGATTCATTCAGGCCCCGGGTGACAGATTTTAATCCTCTGACTTCTTTCACCTGTTTTGGGGAAGGCCCAGCGAAACATGCCACAATCTACTATGACTGACTCATTTGTGGAAGAGAGATGGTGCATCATTCCCCAATGCTTGTAAACAGTACGTTATCTTTCTCATATGAACACCAGGATGGCTGCTAGAAATAAATCATTATTTCCTGTTATTTTCCCAAAGTGTGTAACTAATGATTCCGGTACGTACCCGTTCACTTACGTTCTGAGTGTACTTTTGAAAAACCAATATTCCAAATCGGTTCATTAGTGGACAAAGCAAAAATATTCACAGCCATGCTTGCTCAAGGTCAGAGGTAAGCAGCTTCTAGTCTCCACTCACTCCAGCGAGAGATTTTTATACGGAACACGGGGTTATGGAAGCGTCTGGTCTGGTCTGGTCTGGTCTGGTACGCAATGCTGTACAAGGTTTGAATTTCAACCATTTCCACTCTCTCTGTGACGATTTTGTTTAATTTCAGGTCAATTTAGGTAGATTTTTACATTTTAGTTCACTATAATATATATAGTGTTACAGAACAAGCACAGATATAAAAGTTTGTATGAAAGACAGATACAGCAAATAAAACAGTTGAAAGTAAACTGGTTCAGAAAAAGAAATGGATCAAATCTGAATTTATTACAGTGATTATAAACACCATCTAAAAGATGAACCATGACGAACTCCACAGGCACTCCAGGCCGAGAGGATAAATCTTCAGCAGGAGAATGAGAGTTTCTTTTCAAGCACTCACAAAGCTGCATCCCCTGGGAGACGTGGGTGGGAGAAACAGTATTTCTCACACTTCTTAATCTGTTATGACTCCTGTGTTTTGCTGCATGCCACAGCGGCTCTTCTAACGCGGTGAACGGCACAGACATCAACGTGCGACGGGAAGATGATAGAAGGTACTGTACAAATCAGCAAAAAAAAAAAAAACGTAGAAAGGACCTCTTGAAGTAGACTACAGAACTGCCCGGGTGCACCAGCATCACACATAAGACATCTGGTACCAAATTCCTCTAATTATGGCGACTCAAGCGCGTATGGCAGGAGTCCATGACGGTTGGAGCTAAGCATTCGTTATAATCTATTAACTCAGAAACAGCCCCCCCCCCAAAAAAAAAAAAAAACAACAACCAGCGCTTTCATGTGCCGTTCGAATCCGAAGGAACCGTTGGTCTGTCACCTTGGACGAACAGACAGGCTTCACTTCGAAGGTCAAAGCATCAGAGCTTTGGTAAGATGGCCTTATACCTGAAGCTAGAATGGACTGACACCAACCTTTATCAAACACGGCAGAAACATTCAGTAATATTAATATGAAAAGAAAGGCATTCAGCAGATAATCAGAGAGTGTTTATATGAACACCAAACCAGCCCTTCTACTTTGAAACACCCACATCTCTCATCGCAGAGGTTGGGGAGAAGGCACTTTTAAAACGTGTGGCCGAACACGGTTTGCTCCGGTAAGCAGCAGAACTCTAATGTCCAGTCCAGCACTGACCTCTCTGACTAGGACAGTGTGTGTGGAAGCAAGGGATAGATGGTTATTGTAGTGATGCTGATGATGGTTGTTGCTTGCCATATGTTTATCACGCTTTCTGCTCTCATGGGAAGGGCGAACACAGCCGGTACTGGAAAAGGCCACAGAGCATTGGGCATCTCGAGGTCATATGAGCCCTTTCCCTCTCGCACACACACACACACACACACACACACACACACACACACACACACACACACACACACACACACACACACACACACACGTGTGCACAAACACTCGCATACATACACAAATACATGCAGATGCGTGCATGCTTGTGTACACACACACACACACACACACACACACACACGAAAACACGCGGACACAGACACACACACACACGCAGGGTAGGAGAGAGGGTGAGAGAGGGTGAAAAAGATGGAGAGAGAGAGCAGGCCATAAGGTAACTGTGCAGAAAGGAAGGATTGAGGAAGAAAGTGAGGAAGTGGGGGTGAAGGCAAGGAGAGAGAGAGGGAGGGAAAGGGGGAGGGAGAGGGGAAGAGAGAGAGAGAGGGAGGGAGGGAGGGAGGGAGGGAGAGGGGCACGAGCAAGAGACCCTGCAGACACACTGCAGCTCAGAGCTGATAGGAAGTGACGGGCTGCTGATTAGTCAACTCACAGCCCCAACACACACACACACACACACACACACACACGCACACACGCACGCACGCGCGCACGCACGCACACACACACACGCACGCACACACACGCACGCACACACACACACGCACACACACACACACACACACACACACGCACACACACGCAGAGCATAGAGCATTCTCTCCCCATTCCCCAAGTTCTCCAGGAAAGAAACTCAAAGCTTTCTGGAAGATTGTATATAACCCCGTAAGGTGTCTTCAAGGACAGAAATGTTGCATGTTTAAATCCCTGGGGTTTCCTTCAAAGGACCTTTTCATAGTAGACTTGCAAGTGGAAGTAACATTATCTGGGGTTGTGTGACATCACACAAAGGACCCTTTCAACAGGCGAGTTTAAAGAGGGAGATCCTCCACGGGTCCTGCGGTCAGGGCCTGTGCAGGGAGGCTCACATTCTCCCGCGCAAATATGCAGCGAATGGTGCACAATAAGCATTTCTGGCTGTCCCATGCCACGCAGCTGTGCCAGCTTGTTGGGGAACCCCGTTTGCCCCACCCCACGGCCCCTGAATCCCACCCCCCGGAGAGGGAGCATAGTGCCGGGACGAGAGCGGCTGTGGCTCATCGGCAGATGCTGCCGCAGGATGGATGCCTCTGCCATCCTACGCTAACGAGCTGCCTTTATTTACCAATTAAAGCCAGGACTATGAAAATGCACTCGCCTCTGTTTACCAATGGGTGGAGCGAGGCGGCATCTCCCTGGCTCCGCACATGGCCGAGGAACGCTGGTCGAGAGCGGGCACTCGTGGATTACGTGAGGCCATTATCACTTCCTGGCTAGCAGAGTTTCCAGGAGGCTATTCGGGGACTCCGGGCTGCAATGTGTGTAAAAATATTCCTTGTTGCGGAAAATGAGTGTACCTTTCCTTTGTGGGGGTGCGGTGGGAAAAGAACTCAGTGTGTGTGCAGTGGAGCCACGTGTGTGTGTGTGTGTGTGTGTGTGTGTGTGTGTGTGTCTCTTTTGCCTTGTCAGATGCAGTGCAAACTTACTCTCCCTCCTCTGTTTCATGCTTCCTCTTTATGCCAGTGTACAGCAGTGTGCACACATTCTGGCTGACTGCATCACTTGCTCCTGTTCATGCAATCTCTGCAGATTTAATTACATGCTTTTCTGGATTCACATAAAAAGTGTGGGAGAGAAAGAAAAGAGAGGGAGAGAGAGAGACACAGAGAGAGAGAGAGATGGGGGGGGTGGGTTAAGGCCAAGCATATCCCTGGAGTCTTGTATTTATGTTGGTGGGGAAATCAGCTCAGTGGAGTGTTTCTGTAATAGCACCCTACTGTATAATGATCTGCAGTGACCTCGCAAACGTGGGGATTAAGCCCGGGCCGCGCAGGCCGGAAATAATAGGCCTCCGTCCCGGCGGGTGCCAACCTCCGCACACGCACCCACCTGATGGCGCGGTGCAGGCCTGCTGCGAGGAGCCCGAGCGGCGGGGTCAAGCCCGGCCACCTCGCCTGCCCCCTCACTCGCTTTCATCCATCCATCCAGCCAGCCTCCCTGGCACCGCCACTGCCCATTAGGGCGTTCCACCCCCAGCAACTGCATCATGGAAACAGAGGCGGGGTGAGAGAGAGAGTTAGGGAGAGAGAGAGGGAGGGAGGGAGGGAGGAGTGGTGCTAGCTGGCACAGCGCCAGCGTGATGCAGAGCTGCAGGAGCAGGAGCAGGAGCAGGCCCGTAGGCGGAGGTGTAAGTCTGGGCCTGAGCTGCCTCACACTGCTTCACGCTCCCAGTGGCGGGGAGGTGGCAGCTCCTGTCAGCACGGAGCTTATTGTTCAGGTTGAGCAGCTCTGACTTCGCATCAAAGCGGCATGAAAGTCCCAGTGGCGTCTCGCCATCGCTGTCACGTCCCCCACGACAGATGAAACGGAGCCGCCCCCAGCCCGGGGGTGTTAGCAGGAGTCTGATGCTCTCCTAGCTCCTGTATGAGGGAGGGGAGGTGGGGAGGCTCGTTTGGAAGTCACAGTCCCTGCGCGGCTACGCGTGAGCACACGCGGCTCCATCAGCAGCGGCTGGAGGAGAGGCATCGCTCATTCTACCGCGCTGGAACAAAGGTGGTGCTGTTGCCGGTGGTGGAGGTGGCGGGAGGCGGGGTGGGGGGGCGGTGTGGGAGGGGTGGGGGTGTGGAGGAGTTGAATTTTCCGACACGAGGCTCATCATTATCTGTCAGCAGCCAGAACGCGGGCTGGAAGCGGGAGCCGCTATCTTCGGAGCAAATATGTAGCTAATGGCAGAACGGCAGGCACTCGGCGTTTTGTGTGGGCTGATCCTGGGGATTAAAGCGCCCATCTCTCTGCCCTGTCCTCTGTAATGGCATTAGGAGAATGGATATGTTTTAGTATTCCATCAAAGAACATCTGATATGAGGGGCAGGCTGATTTAATTAAGTAGAAAGCAAGGCCTGAGAGAGAACAGAGGGCTTGTGGGGGAGAGGAGGCTGCGTTGTGTAGATTTTCCACAACCAAGCATGGTCATTTCTCTCCTGAATTTCGTGAGAATGTTTGGACTAAATTAATCTTGTCCAAGTCCCTCGATAATGCATCGATGAATAGACGTTGGGCACAGCAAATCCTGGCAGCTTCCTCTGGAAGAGACCAGGAGCTTCTAATTTTTTTCTATGTGGGGGAGTTTGAAAGATGTTCAAAATGACCCTTGCTGGTTCTCGCTCGTCAACAAAATATTTCAGCCGCATGTCTCCTCTGCTCCCGGTACCCTCTGAAAGCAGAGACTTTATTCCTGGCACTAAATGTTAACCTCATTGCTCAACAACTTTATTCTCCTCTTCGAGTTTTTTAAAACCAAAATAAGTTGAAGTGGCTTTTATTTGTTTATATGTTTATTATGATTGTAACCCCTTCAGAACAAGGACCATTTCATTCGCTTTAACAGCAAAAATGTTTTCATTGAGTCACAGCTTACAAGAGAGAGCTCTTCATGACTCGTGCCGGGTCTGGTGTTCAGAGTGCAGTATCGACTTCACCCTGAGTAGAATGTGTTTTTATACCAGCTGAAGGACACTCATTTAAAAAGTGTCTGACCTTTTGCTTCAAATCTTTTTCCCCTCTGTTCTACCTCACTGGCTGGGTGAGTTCTTACTTTTAGAAAGTACTCAGTGGTTTAAGCAGGTCTTTAGTGTTTAGCTCAATAATTATAAAAGTTCAATTTCCTGTTCGAGTAGACGAGATGCGATTTTTCCAGCAGTGAGTCACTTATTGGTGGAGTTGTTTGCCGCGTGACACGCCGGTTGGTGTTGAGGTCCGGTCCCACATCAGGTGGGATGCAGTTAAGCGCTCTGAAAATCTCCTCCGTAGGCAGGGGAGCCGGAGTGGCCGAGCTGACCCTGTCACGCCTTTTCTCTTTACCGATTTACCTCCGAGCGAAGATCCCGTTCGCCGCCGCTGGATTCGTCCTCGCTGCCGTCCACTCCTCTTACTAGGAGTGCGTGGTGGGAGTCTTTAGCCTCCCTTATTCCCTCCGCTGCCCCAAATCCCCTGCTCAGTCCTCACGTGCCCCCGAGGCGGCGACGGCTCACGTGCCAACCCAATTTTCTCGGGCTGATGCCGACATTCCGCTCTCTCCTTTTCAACATGGGGGAAGGCATTTCATGGAATTTCCCCCTCATCACTTGGGTGTGTCTTGCCTGTGCAGGCAAGAAATGTCACCTCGTCGCCGGGACTGTTAATCAGATTCAGATCCTAGATCAGGGCCCGGGCCGTGGCCGGGGGATACGGGCCGGGCGTGCTTCTCGTGCGGGTTTCTGAGTGCCACGGAGAGGTTAAACGCTTCGGAAAGGCACAGGTCTCACCTCCCCTTACTGATCCTGCTGTGCCTCCTACACACCTCCCTTACAGGTGGATATTAGATTGCACTCGCCCAACCTTTTAGTCACGCCGATACCCAGCGCGTCCCGTTTGTATGGGCGTGGGTGCAGTTTGGGTGGGTGGGTGGGTGGTTGGGTGTGTGCTTTTGAGGAGAGGATTGTGAGGCGGTGTAGGTGTGAGAGAGTGAGTGGAGGCGTGTGGCTGGGTAAATGAGTAGAGGTGTGTGTGTGTGTGTGTGTGTGTGTGTGTGTGTGTGTGTAGTGCAGGTGGGAGTAGTGCCATAGTGTCTGAATACATCGATGCGTGTACATTCCCGCCCCTCGTCAGGACATGGGGAAGATCTTTAGTGTTCTGCAAAGGCCACCAGAAGGTTAGCAGCCTTGCTAATGGCTAACTCCTCTGTGGACTCACATGGAATGTCACATAGAAGTGCCAAGCCTTTCACAATGGGAGAAAATTAATCCCCAAGATTATTCTGGATGGGAAGAGCAGACCACCGCTGCACGTCCAATTTGAAAGCGGCTGGGCTTTACGGGCTGAGTTTAGTGTGCCGAGACGCCGGGGCATCTCTGAATGAGCGCACGCAAAGTTCAGAAACCTCAAAAGTCACTTCAAAGTCAGACGCTTGTGGAGAAAAGCCAGAGGAGGTGACCCTTCTCTCTTTTCTTCTCCCGCTCCTCTCTCCCCTCTCCTTTTCCGTTTGCGAGGTGACTCGAGGACACCAGCGTGAATATTCCGTCAATGAGCAGCTTATTGGAGTGGCGGCGGTGGCGTCTAATCACAGGCCAGCAGATGGTCTTTAAATCCCTCCCCCTGCACGCCTCAGGTGCCCTTGCTCCACCCCCCACTGAAGAGAGTCAGATTTTATGGGCCCCTCTGGTTGGCCAGCGCTTTGCCTCTCCACCTGTCTGCACCTGAAAGGATGTGACAGTTACCGAAGCAGAGACTGGAGGTAATGGGAAACGCCCCGTCGGGGGGATGGGCTGCGCAGGGCTCTCATGTTGCCCTCGGCAACACTCCCATGGCCTCTTTTGTTTTGCCTTTTGTCTCGGCCTCCATTGGCTGAGACTAGAGGCGCGGCTCTGTGAATGTTATTGATGATTATGTTTTAATGGAGCTCGCTTATCACGTCTAATTGAACACCCCACGGGTGGCGGATTTGCGATCCACGCGGAGTCAGCAGATCCGGGGAAGGCGGCAGCGGCGGCGGCCCTCGGAGAGCGAGAGCCGTGCGGGGAGTCTACACCTCCTCCCCCTCTTCCCTGCCCTCCTGCATTGGAGGCCCTCCCTGCCTGGCTGCTCGGAGTGGGGTGGAATGAAACCCCGCTGGACTGCTGCAGTGAGGGCCTGCTAACGGTGCCCTGGCGCGAGCCCTTCTGCTGCCTCTAGGGGGCAGTGATAGGATATGCTTATAAGTAACCTTATGTGTTTTTAACAGTAATTGAGGTGATGATGCCCAGATGATCCACGTTGTCTTGGGTGCCCTCAGCAGTTCCCTTATCTCTGCCTGACCGGCCGGCTTGTAGATGGGCAGGTGGCTGTACAAAAGCGTTCTCAGGGGGGTACGTGAAGTGCTCTTGGGGGGTACGTGAGCATTCTTGGGGGGTACGTGAAGTGTTCTAGGGGTGTACGTGAGCCCTCCTGGGGGGTAATGTGAGTGCTCTCGGGGGGTACGTGGGAGTGCTCTTTGGGGTTATGTGAGTGTTCTCTTTGAGGTATGTGAGTGCTCTTGGTGGGGCGAGAGTGCTCTCAGGGGGTACGGTACGTGAGATCTCTCGGGGGGAACGTGAGACGGATTGATGTCCCCTTTAAAGAGAGATCCATTTCTATAATATGACCTAAT